>PVIW01008866.1:0-10034 GCA_004026585.1 Noctilio leporinus
TTTACACAATGGAATTCTATATAGCAGAAAGAAAGAAGGAACTCGTACCCTTTGCAACAACATGGATGGAACTGGAGAGTATTATGCTTAGTGAAATAAGCCAGTCAGTGAAGGACAAATATCATATGATCTCACCCATTACAGGACAATAATGAACAAAACTAACAACAAGCAAAACAGAACCAAATATATGAATACAATGAATAGGCCTTCAGTGGTCAGGGGGAAGGGGGCTGGGGATTGGGGGAAGGCAGAGGCAAGGAAGGGGAGCAGTTTAGACAAGAACCTAGTATAAAGGAACCATGGACATGGACAACAGGTGGGATTGACTTTGGGGGGAATGGGTGGGTGGGGGACAGAGGGGAGCAAAAAGGGGATGGATGTAATATAACACCAATAAATTTTTTTTTAAAGTGCTTGTAACTCACTAATAAAACAACACCTTTTTTAAAATGCCCCAAAGATTTGTATGGATATTTCATCAAAGGAAAAATACAGATATACCGGCAAATAAGTGGATGAAAAATGCCGGCTGGACATCATGAAAACTGCAGTAAAATACCACTACATATCCACATAGAAGGCTAAATGAAAAACACTATGACAACTTTTGGCAGTGATGTGAAGCTGCTATATGGTTCCTCAGCAGTTGGCAGAAATGGAAAATGATATAACTGCTTTGCTGCTTTGGAAAACATTTTGAATACATGTATATATCTCCAGCCATGTAAAATGAAAAATAGAGACATTTACTGAAGAAGATACAAGATATAAGAAACATTATACATAGGACAATGACACCTCAGTCCCCTTCGAAGTAGGCATCCTGGGACCTCACACAGTTCTTCCAACTGCAGCATGATGTTCCTTCTGTTCTGGTAGCAAAAGCCACAGAATAAATTTTGCCACATGTTTCATGCTAAGATCCTGTGTCAAAGTCTCAGACACAATCATTTTTGGAATCCCCAAATCAGTTTCTGGTTCTTGAACTGGCAGTCGCCCATCTTTGTTGATTGTAGCCCGTACACATTCCACATTCTCAGTTGTTCTGCTTGGTGCAGGCCTTCCAGAACGTGGACCACTTTCAACAGATTCTTGACCACCTTTGAAGTACTTGTACCACATTTTAATTTGTGCTGCACTCATTGCACCGTCCCTGAAAGGCTTCTGATTCATCCAAATCAGAAGAATGTTCCACAGAAGAATGTTCACGCTTATTACAAAATTTGATGCAGGTGCATTGCTCTACTTGCTCAGTCATTTTGAATGTTATGGTCACACAGTACACATGCTCACTCAAGGGTACCTACTGTCCCCCTGATGTACAGTGAAGTCATCATTGTTTGCATATATACATTCCAGTCCATTCTCCTTGGTGGCCAAGTTACATTGATGTCACACAAATTATTCTCATTATAACAGTGGCTGGGCATTTTCTAGAGATCTCTGTGTATCTGCCACATAACCTAGCTTTTCCATTCCTAGCTATTTATTCAAAACAAATAAAAGTATGTAGTCCCACAAAGACCTGTACTCGAATGTTCGTATGTTCTTAGCAGCTTAATTCCTAATAAGCAAAAACTGGAAACAAAGTGGCCATCAACAAGAGAATGGATAAATTGTAGCATAATCTATACTTGGCAATAAAAAGGAACGCAGTGGGTAACATGGAGTAAACATATTCCACTCTGTCTCTTCCACTGAGTGCCGGGCAAAATCTGAACAGGATACCTGGAGGATTGTGAACAGAGTAAACAGTAGCGGGGAGTTGGGGAAGAAAATCAGAATTTGGACTACCATTGAACTAGGGAGGAGTTTCCCATTTTCCCTCCAGCACCCACTAGGCGGGGTGAAAAGCAGTCTGAAACCTGAAAACAGGCAACGGCACAGACAGGGGAAACTCCAGGAGAAGTCCTTTAGCTCTGATTTGAAGGATGGGGAAGGAACTCTTAACGCTCAAAGAGAGTGAGGAAAGCCCTCCTCTCCTCATAAATTGTCTTCATTCTCTCATGTTCCAGCCCCTAACTTCCTGCTGCAGCATTGTCTGAGGTTTGCAGGGAGGTAAAGTTAGACTGAAGGTGTCCCAAGGGATTGGGACAAACCCTGTTGCTTATTCTTGCTCTCTTCCTTTCCACCCTTTCACCATGTGGCCCTGAAAGAGGGCACAGTTGCAGAAAGTACGCTGCAGAACAAAGTAAAATCTCCAGCTTTTTGACCAGAACAGAGGGGCCCGAGGGAGATTGTGGAGGAGGAACTCAGGAAACTGACTCCGTAATATCATAAAGTGGTTTATGAACTCCTGAGCTCGCCTCCAGGCTGAGCAGGCACGGATTTGATCCTTAGCAGCACAGGTACCTGAAGGTGAACTGAAGGACGAGCCACCACCCTGTTCTCAGACTGGCCACTGGAGGGCGCACATGTGGGACAAATCTAAACAGCACTGCAAAGGCTTTGAAAATGGAATTTACATAGAAACTGCAATCCACAGAAGGCGGGTCAGAAATGGTGGACTCAACGCAATAGTCAGTTGCTTGCTAACATGTAAATATTAATATTATCCATAATATTCAAACAAGACTCAGTCTCATAAAAATTTAAATATTTAGAATTCAAAACAAAATTAGTCGGCATATGAAGATCCTGGAAACTCCCAACTTGCTTGGCAGAAGGTCTATCAAAAGGGACCAACTGCGAGATGTCTGAATTAAGTAACAGACTTCAAGACACTGTAACGAAAATGCTCCAAGAAATAAAGAAATTTTAAAAAATAGAACTTAAAAATACAAGATTTAAACCTTAGATACTCACTAGATAAGCTCAAGAGCAAAATAGGGAATAGGACATAACAGTCAATCAGTAAATTTAAAAGTAGGCCAATATAAATGATCCAACCTGAATAACAGTGAGAAAAACTATTTATCTCTTGTATTTATTTTTGCTTGCGAAGCTTGAAGTTTATTTACTTTAAATCATATTTTCAGTTACTGTTAACATACAATATTATATAAGTTTCACCACAGTGATTAGACATTATATAACTAAGTAATCATCCAATCAATCTCATACCCATCGGACACTATACATAGTTATTAGAATGTTATTGACTATATGCTGTACTTACATCCCCATGACTATTTGTAACAACCAATTTGTACTTCTTAATCCCTTCTTCTCTTGCACCCAGCCCCTCCAACCCCCCTCCAACTGGCAACTGTCAAAATGTTCTCTATATCTATGAGTCTGTTTCTGTATTGTTTGTTCATTTATTTTGTTTTTTAGAGTCAATTGTTGATAGATATGTAATTATAGTCATTTTACTATTCATATTTTTTGTCTTCTTCTTCTTAAATAGCCTCTAATATTTCATGTAATGATGACTTGGTAGTGATGAACTCCTTTAGCTATTTCTTGTCTGGGAAGCTCTATATATGTCCTTTGATTCTAAATGATAGCTTTGTTGGGTGAAGTAATCTTGGTCCTTGCTTTTTGTCACTTTGAACATTTCTTGCCACTCCCTTCTGGCCTGCAAAATTTCTGTTGAGAAATTAGCTGACAGTCTTCCAGGAGTTCTCTCATAGGTAACTCTCTGCTTTTCTCTTACTGATTTTAAGATTCTCTGTCTTTAACCTTTCACACTGTAATTATAATGTGTCTTGGGTAGGCCTTTTGGGGTTCATCTTGTTCGGGACTTTCTGTGTTTCATGGACTTGTATCTCTATTTCCTCACCAGGTTAGGGAAGATTTCTGTCATTTTTCCAAGCAGGTTTTCAATTTCTTGCTCCCTCTCTTCTCCCTCTGGGACCTTTATGATGCAAATGTTGGTGTGCTTGAAGTTGTTCCATAGGCTCCTTACACTATCTTCATTTTTTTTCATTTTGTTTTCTTTTTGCTGTTCTGATTGGGTGTTTTTTGCTTCCTTATATTACAAATTGCTGATTTGATTCTCAGCTTCATCTACTCTACTGTTGATTCCCTGTAAATTGTTCTTCATTTCAGTTAACAGATCCTTCTGTTCTTTTCTATGGTTTTTGTCTTTTTTCATGCTGTTGAAGTTCTCACTAAGTTCCTTAAGCATCTTCATAACCATTGTTTTGATCTCTGTATCTGGTAGTTTTCTTACCTCCATTTTGTTTAGTTCTTTTTCTGGAGATTTCTCCTGTTCTTTCATTTGTGATCTGTTTCTTTGTCTCCACAGTTTGGCTACTTCCCTATGTTCATTTCTATGCATTAGGGTAGAGCTGCTACATCTCCCAGACTTGGTACAATGGCCTTGTATAATAGGTGTCCTGTAAGTGATATAGCCTTCCCAGTCACCCAAGCAAGCCCTCCAGGTGCACCCTTGTGTGAGCTGTGTGCACTGTCCTGTTGTGGTTGAACCTGGATTGCTAGTTGCCTCACTGGGAGGGATTGACTCCCAGGCTGAACAGCTGAGAGCACTGGCTGTGAGTACAGCTGAGGGGCTGCTGTGCTGGCGTAGAACCTACAGAGCAGGACCAGCTTCAGTGGTGCTTTGGTGCTCACTGAGTCTGTCCCTTCAGTGTGTGCCTAATGATGGAGGTAAGACTACAATCAGCATGGTCTGAAGCTACCCACCAGGTGCACTGGCTCTGGGGCCTTCTGGGAGGTACAAAGTCAGCCACCCCCTGTGCCTGGCCTGGGACCACCCTGCATGAGCTACAGAGCAGGCTGAAGACTGCTGCTGCTTGTGCGGGGCTTGGAGATGCCCAGGAGAAGCCAAGCCGCAGATCAAGGCTGGCTGCCTCTAGTACCAGGCCTTCAGCTACTTAGCAAGAGGTACAGGTTACACAGAGGCCAGTTGCTGCTTGTTTGAGAGACTTTAGGAAAGTCCCTGAGAGATTTTAAGAACGTCTGAAGCATGAGCCAAGATAGGCCATTTGTAAGAAAAAGCCACTGGAAACAGCGTGGGTAGGCCTGGCAGGTTTGATAGGGAGAAATCTCAGGGAATCACCAGGGTGAAACAGTGAGGGAGCCAGGTTGATGCAGAGACTCAGATATGGTGCTGCCCTGCCGTCTCTGATGGGAAGGGCTCATCAAAGGAACAATGGCCTCTGCCTATACTTTTGTCTGAGAGAAAGCTGTCCCTGCCCCCAGCTCCTGCCCTTCTGTCAGACAACACAGTTCCTCCCCATATGTCTCTGATCCATTTCAAGCTGCAGTCCCAGTGCTGGAGCTCAGAGGAAGTTAATCAGAGTAAGTCTGTACATAGGCCCTTTAAGAGGAACTGCCTGGAACTCTAAAGCCCTCCACCTCACTCGGCCTCACTTCCCACTGGGTTTTACAGCAGAAGTTGTGAGGAATTCTCTTCCCAGCACTGGGACCCTGGGCTTGGGGGCCTCGTGTAGGGTCGGGACCCCTTGTTCCTCAGGGGGCACCCTCACAGCTGAGATATCCCTCCCTATTTTTATTTGACTCCTAGGTGTGGGACCATCCAGTTCCACGTCGCCACCCCTCCTACAAGTCCAAATTCTGTAGTTTAGTCGTAATTTTGATGTGGTTTTGGGAGGAGGCAAGTACTGCCTTTACCTATGCTACCATCTTGACCAGAAGTTTGAGAAAAGAATTTTTTAAAAAAGATTTTATTTATTATTTTTAGAGAGAGGGGAAGGGAGGGAGGCAGAGAGGGAGACAGACATCAATGTATGGCTGCCTCTCAATGGTTGCCTTTCATCTTCCTCCAGAGATATAGATATTTAATGAATAGAGCCTCAAAAACATACCAGAAGGTTTAGTTTTCACATCACTAGAGTTTCATTAGTTTATTAGTTTAATAAACTAATTAACAGATTAGCTTCATTATTATACATATGGGCATGGATTTCTTTGGTTTATCCTGTTTAAGTCTTGTTAAGTATTTTTAAAAACCTTTTTCTCACTGTTATTCATATTTATTGGAAAAACTGGATAAAATCATGCAGAAAAATAAAATTTGAATCCATCTTACACCATACGCAAACATCAACTCAAAATGGACCAAAGACTTAAACATAAAACTTCTAGAAGAAAACAGGGAAAGAGCTCTTTGACATTGTTCTTGGCAAGGATTTTTTGGGGTATGACATGAGAAGAAAAAATCAACAAGAGGGACTGTTACTGGAGAAACCCTGGTTCTTCTCGCCAATGCATTGAAGAATTACAGATCAGCGAGCCTTTTAGCATGCATGCAAAGTTGATTAATGCATGGGAGAGCGAAAACAAGGGTGGCCAAAGGCTGGGGTGGCAAGCTCACCCTAGGGTGGCCAGAGACCCCATGGCCAGAGGCAGGGAGACCAGCTGCCAGCTCCCACCCCCCACATGTGGCAAAAGGGCCAAGCGAGCTAAAAAAGCAAGCTCTCTGTTCTGAGGACTTATATTCGTGGTGGGATGGAGGTGAAGAAGTTACATATTGATTGGTTGACAAAGGTGGTGCCAGCTTTTTCAGGAGGGACATGATGACCTAAACTTAGGCAGGTGGGGAGCTCTGTTAGCCTGAATCCTTATCTTGCTCCAGACTCTGTTAGTTCATTGTGCATGCATAACGGGAAGCAGGCAGTTAATTAAAGTTGTTTCAATGGGCTTTTTCTTTGGGTACCGGAGACCCTCTCCCACCTTTCTGGCCTTGCGATGAAAGCCCAGTCTCAAGGTTTTCCTTTCCCAGCCAGTGGAGATGACACACAGACTTTCAAGGGCTCCCCTATCCCGCACTATCACAGTTTACTTGTGTTGTTCAGAATGCCTGGCAGCCTTATCGGACCAGGCTCAGGATGGCTGGGTCAGCAGCTAAGACATGTCTCCTTCTGCTTCTAGCTTTCTGTATTAAATTCTTTATTAGATTGCAATGGTGAGGGTCCTGCCTTTGTTTCCCATCTGGCTGCTCATTTGCCTATAACACGGCTACATCAAACCTAAATCTACATAGCAAAAGAAACAACCAATAAAATAAAAAGGCTGCCTACAGAATGGAAGAAAACCTCTGCATACCATGTGTCAGATAAGGGGTAGATTTCTCAAGTTTATAAATAATTCATACAATTAAAAATAAAACAATCTAATTTAAAAATGGGCAGAGGAGCCCTTGTCAGTGTGGCTCAGTTGGTTGGAGCATCATCCTGTATACCAAAAGGGTTGGGATCCAATCCCTGGCCAGGGCACATATTTAGGTTGAAGGTTCAATCCCTGTATGAGGGATCGTATGAGAGGCAGGCAACCAGTTGATGTTCCTCTCTCATATTGAGATCTCTCTCTCTCTCTCTCTCTCTCTCTCTCCCTCTCTCTCTCTCTGCCCCTTCCTCTCTCTCTTTAATCAATACACACACATATATATATATATTTAATTTTAATGGGCGGAGGAACCAAATGGATATTTCTCCAAGATGACATCTACATGGCTAACAGGTACATGAAAAGGAGCTAAAAATTACTAATTATTAGGGAAATGCACATCAAAATCTCAATGAGAGATCACCTCTAAGAATGGTGATCATTAAGAAGACAAGCGATAACAAGTTCTGGAGAGAATGTGTGGAAAAGGGGACGAACCTCGTGCACTGTTGGGATTGTAAACAGGTGCAGCTGCTGCTGGGAACAGTACAGAGGTTTTCCCAAAATTAAAAATAGAATTGCCATATGATCTAGCAATCCTACTTTTGGATATATATCCAAAGGAAATGAAAACAGGATAGCAAAAGAGGCCGGCACACTGTGTCTCATTGTGCTCCTCTTTATTGCTCTTCACAGATACTGCGCTTCCCTCCACACGGAGCAAGACCCCCTCCCCACCACCACCACCAGCAAAATCGATTCCACCTTGCTGAAGGCTCAGGTGATGGTTAGCAATTTTTAGCAATATTTTTAAGTCAAGGTATGTATATTTCTTTAGATGTGATGCTACTATGCACGTAATAAACTACAATAGATTACACCATACTGATATACACTGGGAAAACAAAAGGTTTGTGTGACTCACTTTATTGAGATATTTGCCTTATTGCTTTGGTCTGGGACCAAACCCACGATATCTCCTCTGAGTTATGTCTCCACCTGCACTCCCATGTTCATTTCATCATTACTCACAATAGCAACAGAAACAACCTGAGTGTCTGCCATGGGTGGATGGATAAAGAAGATGTGGGATATTTATAGAGTGGGATGCTATTCAAGTATGATAAAAAAAGAGAATTCAGCTATTTGCAACACATGGATGGACCTTGAGGACATTATGCTAAGTGAGATGAGTCAGACAGAGGAAGACACACTGTGTGATATTTCTTATACATGGAATCTAAAGAAACCAAAATCGTAAAGCAGAGAGTAACATGGCAATTACCAGGGGTTGGGGAATGTGGGGGTGAGAGAGATGTTAAGTTACAAATATAAGCAACTAGTAGATAAGTTCTGGAGATCTAATACACAATACAGTGATTATAGAAAATAAAACCTTGCTATAAACATTAATATCTAAAAATGTTAGCCAATGCTACAATGGCAATCATATTGCAATATAAATGTATTAAAGCAATACATTATACACCTTAAGTTTATGCAATGTGTATTTTAAATCTGCCAATATAAAATAAAATAAAACACTTACTATAACATTACAGTAATCAGAACAGTGTGGTATTGACACAAACATAAATATATGTTTATTTATTTCACTTATATTTATCATATACAGGACAGCATTAAGAGTACCAAAACAAATCCTTACATATATAGTCAATTCGCTTTCAGTAAAGGTGCCAGGGTAATTCAGTTCATTAACTCAAACTTGATTACTACACTGAAATTGATTAACTGCAAAGGTTGCTGGGACAATGAAATATTCACGTGTGCAAGAAGGGATTTCTACATCACACACAAAAATGAACACAAAATGGATTACAAACCTACTGAAAGAGCTAAACTATAAAATGTTTAGAAGAAGACATGAGAGACTTTTTCTGACCTTGGATTAAACAGAGATTTCTTAACTATGACTCCAAAAGCATACTACATAAATGAAGACGTGACAACTCAATTTCTCATGTAAAACTTTAAATTTTTAAAAGACATCATCAAGCCAGTGCAGTGACGTGGAGGTGGCACTGACCCTTCAGACCTAATAAATGTCTGAAAATTCTAGTGACAGTGATTTCTCTTGTGGTTGGACTGTCATGAGGGGTCTAATATAGAGAAGGTGAATTCTGAACATGGACAGCCAATGACAGCTGTGAGCCTACTCATCTTCAGAGCAAGAGGAGCTACGAATATCACAGTTAGAGCAGGGAAGGGTGACCACAAGGTCACAGTGTTAGTGGGAGGAACTGCTGATCCAGATTTGGGGAAAAGGAAGTTAGCGCTGGAGGTAGAGGAAGAAAACTCACCTGAAGACAATCAATGTCTATATTGGAACTGTCAGTGACAATTCTGATATTGTTACCCTTGAACCACCTAAGTTAGAAGAAATTGGAAATCAAGGAGAAGCCTTAATTGTTACAGAAGCACAGAGGCCAGAAGACTTGAACGAACACATTTTGTCAGCCAGAAACTGTGTTTTCACCCCAGCCTAGTGGCAACACACCAAGGAGGGGTGAACCCAGGCATCAACCCAGTCCTGCCTTTAGGCAACACTGCTAGGAAGAGGACCATTTCCAGTTCAGAATTAATCCAAAGAATGACTACTTGCTGAACAAGAAACTAAACCCTCTAAGGAGCAGTGTGTTATAGTAAGTGTGCTATAGTATGTGCTCCAGTGATTGCAATCAGCATGGATTTGGACATGTCTATGGCACGATTCAGATTCAGATTCAGAAGCATCACGGTTAGTTGCAAGGATACAGGAAGATGAATTGAACAATAGGAAGGCTGATCTTTCCCAATGTCACCAGAAGCAAGAATCTGTGACAGACTATAGTCACTTAAGGAAAACCTTGCAAAGTGTTGGACACTAACTGAAGCAGAGAAGTTGTCCTTGGAAGCTCAGAAAAAGAACCTTGGTACAGAAAACCAGCATTTAAGAATATCTCTGAGGAAACAGCCTAAGCGCCCATCAGTGT
>PVIW01008866.1:10134-56898 GCA_004026585.1 Noctilio leporinus
TAGCAGAAAGAAAGAAGGAACTTGTACCCTTTGCAACAACATGGATGGAACTGGAGAGTATTATGCTTAGTGAAATAAGCCAGTCAGTGAAGGACAAATATCATATGATCTCACCCATTACGGGACAATAATGAGCAAAACTAACAACAAGCAAAACAGAACCAAATATATGAATACAATGAATAGGCCTTCAGTGGTCGGGGGGAAAGGGGTTGGGTGGAGGAGGGAGGCAGAGGCAAGGAAGGGGAGCAGCTTAGACAAGAACCTAGTATAAAGGAACCATGGACATGAACAACAGGTGGGATTGACTTTGGGGGGAATGGGTGGGTGGGGAGAGGGACAGAGGGGAGCAAAAAGAGGATGGATGTAATACAACAACAATAATTTTTTTAAAAAAAGAAGAATACATCCAACAATAGATTTACAATAACAATAAATGACAATTTTTAACAATTAAAAAAAAAAAAAAAGAATATCTCTGAGGTCGCTGGTTTGGTTCCCAGCCAGGGCACATAACCAGGTTGCAAGCCAGGTCTCTAGCCAGGTCCGTAGCTGGAGGCAGGTGAAAGGCAGGTGATGTCTCCCTCCCTCTCTGCCTCCCCCACTTCCCCTCTCTGAAAATAATAAATTTAAAAATCTAAATAAATAAATAATAAAACAAACAAACCAAAACATTAAAAACCTATTTTATTAAAAAAAGAAAAGAAAAAGAAAAAGAGTATCTCTGGAGAAGGAAGAAAGTCTTGTCTTCATTACAGGAAGAGTTGGAAACTTAGAGAACACATTAGGATATGGGAAGGTAAAGGGACAAATACTGAATAGTTACAGAAAATCAGACATGTAAGCAGCACTTGAAAGCAGAAAACACACAGCTTCTTTAATCAAAGGGAGGCCCCACTGGCAGAAGCACAGAGGCCAAGGAGCAAGAACGATGGAAAGCCATGGCTTTACAGGTGGAACTGGAGCTGTTGAGCTCTGGGCAGTGAGATGGCAGCCCAGACTCTCCCAATGTGTTGAATGAAAAAAGGAAGCAGAAATCTTACAGAGAGACTCCCGAGCTGGAGCGGAAGTTAAACTTTGAACAGCAGCGCTCTGATTTGTGGGAAAGACTGTATATTGAGGCAGGAGATCAAAATAGAAAACAAGAAACTGATGGAAAAAAGAAAAGGAGCAGAGGAAACCACAGGGCTAAAAATAAGTCATAGGAAACATTTTCTGGGTTCAGTTAAGGAAACATTTGATGCCATGAAGACTCCTACCAGGGAGTATGTAAGGCGACATAAAGAAAAAATTAAGCAGGCTAAAGAATCTGTGAAAGAAAACCTGAAAAAATTCTCAGATTCAGTTAAATCCACTTGCACACATTTCAAAGACACCAGGGCAATAGAAGGTTTGGTGCTACAGATAAAGGAGCAGCTAAGAAAACAACCAAACAAACAAACCACCCCCCCCAAAAATAAACCCCAAAACCCTGCTTTTAGTGAATATTTATGTCCACAGCATAAGGCACATACGCAAAAACAGAATAATAGAGGCCCTACCATGCAGAGAGGGAAGAGAAGGAAAGAAAAGCCAATTCACTTTGAAGAATTTAGAAAAAGTACAAATTCACAGAAATCTAGTGCTGAACATGGTTATAGCGAAAATTCTAGTTCTTTCGGAAAGGCTTATTCTGTTGTATTTGAATGTGCTCAACTGGAATCTGTTAACTTTTTAAATAAAAAAGTGTCAAATTTGCTAAGGATAGATGAATTTAGACAGTTAATTGAAAGGTACTTAATAGAAAAACTGGATAGTTTCCATCATTGGAAAGAACTTGATCCATTCATCAATACAATTTTTTTTCATACATGGTATTGTTATACATGATCAGAAGCTCTTCACTGACTTTGTTAATGATTTTAAAGATTATCTTAAAGATATGAAGGAGTAGCAAGTAGATAAAGATGAAGTATTTGAGAAGTTGAAGGGATGTATTTATAGACATGACTTTGGTCACACTTTCCTCCCTCCATATGGACGCAGGTTGGTTCACATGGCACCATGTTTTTAACATTTATAGATTAGATAGCATTTTATCATTTGATAAGGTTCTTGGGATACTACTATTTGTAAAGTACTTTATGTAAAAAAATAAAATGAAATAGAATACTATTTGTAAAAGTACTTTATTGCCAGAGAGTTTAGAATAATTGAATTAAAACATACAAGTTCAAGTTATTATCTATTACAAATTGAAAATTTTATATTATCAGCTTGATTTGAGCAAATAGTTTCATTTCTACTTTAAAAATCAGCTATAGCCCTGGCTGGTGTGGTTCAGTGGATTGAGCACTGACCTGTGAACCCTTGTGTTGCTGGTTCAATTACCAGCTAGGGCACATACGCAGGTTGCAAGCCAGGTCTCCAGCCAGGTTCGTGGTTGGAGGCAGGTGAAAGGCAACCATACACTGATGTTTCTCTCCCTTTCTTCCTCCCTCCCTTCCCCTTTCTCTAAAAATAATGAATAAAAATCTTTTTAAAAAATCAGTTATAGCCCTGGCTGGTAGTACATTGGATAGGGCGCTGGCCTGCAAACCAAAAGGTCACTGGTTTGATTCCCCAGCCAGGGCACATAACTAGGTTGCAAGCCAGGTCTTCAGCCAGATCCGTAGCTGGAGGCAGGTGAAAGGCAACCGTACATTGATATTATTTATTTATTTATTTATTTAAATTTTATTGTTGTTGTATTACATCCATCCCCTTTTTGCTCCCCTCTGTCCCCCTGTACATTGATATTTCTCTCCCTCTCTGCACCCCTCTCTTCCCCTCTCTCTGAAAATAGTGAATAAAATATTTTTTAAAGTATCAGTTATAAATTTATATTTATGAAAATATAGATCATATTTTGTTTCTTTTCATTTTAGTCAATATGAAAAGGTAATGAATCACTTTAAGTGAGGTTATTTTCCTTTAATTTCCTAACTTTTGGGAAGCTAGCAGTGCACAATACAAATTAAACTCTGAAATCAAAAGCTTACATCTAGAACGGGATGACAAAAGACGCTCTCTCTTTGCCACCCTACTGCGAGGATGAAGACCATTCTCAGCAACCAGACTGTCGACATCCCAGAAAATGTTGACATCACTCTGAAGGGGCGCACGGTGATCGTGAAGGGCCCCAGAGGCACCCTGCAGAGGGACTTCAATCACATCACAAGGAGGCCAGTGGAACTCAGCCTCCATGGAAAGAAGAGGAAGAGGTTCCTAGTTGACAAGTGGTGGGGAAACAGAGAGGAACTGGCCACGGTGCGCACCGTCTGCAGTCACCTACAGAACATGATCAAGGTGTGACGCTGGGCTTCCGCTACAAGATGAGGTCTGTCTATGCTCACTTCCCCATCAACGTTGTTATTCAGGAGAATGGTTCTCTTGTTGAAATCAGAAATTCCTTGGGCGAAAAATAGGTACGCAGGTTTCAGGTGAGATCAGGTGTTGCTTGTTCAGTATCTCAGGTCCAGAAAGATGAGTTAATTCTGGAAGGAAATTACATTGAACTTGTATCAAAGTCAGCTGCTTTGATTCAGCAAGCTACAACAGTCGAAAACAACGATATCAGAAAATTTTTGGATGATATCTATGTTTCCGAAAAAGGAACAGTTCAGCAGGCTGATGAATAAGATTTAAGTTGTCCAGTTACAGGAACAGCAAGCTGAAGAGAAACCAGAGTGTACCTATATAATTTTAAACGGGCAATAAAAGTTACGATTTGGGGGCGGGGGGAAGAGCTTACATCTAACAAGCTGGATGTCCCGCTTATTTTCATTTGTCTATTTCATTCACCAACTAAGTTATGATATTTAATATACTAATTACAGAATTGTTGTTGATAAAGATAGAAACATGATCAAAGAGGCAAACTTGGAAAGCCACAAGTTTTAATATATGTGCTTTGTACATAACTACTAACATTTACTGTATCTATTGCTTATCAGCTTTATATTCCGTAACATGAAACTTGACTAATCTTCAAACATGAGCTTTATTTTATTGCATTTGAGATGGTCATCTTTTTGAATAAAAGTAATGTGTCTGTAAAATAGTGAGACCGACTCTGGTGAATTTAGTCATTAAATAAATATCTAATGCTTATAATGAACAAAGCACTGTGAGGCTACCTTGAGGAAACAAATGAAAAATTCTTTCTGTGAAGGAGTTCACAAGCTTTGGAAAGTTAGGTAAATTAATGAAATGGAGGTATAGAAGCGTTGTATATAGTGGCCTCAGTCTGGAGATGTTTGGGAAGGCTTCGAGAGTGAGGCAGCCTTTGAACTGAACATTTTTAGACTGGCTTTTGAAGGAAAAATGACCTTGCCAAGCAGATAGGGCAGAACATTCCACTCAAAGGGAACTTGGATTTGGAGATCTGAAGGTGTGCCACTCTAAGGAGGCAAAGTATTACTGGGGTATGAATAGAAGAAAATATTTAGATCATGAAGAAGCTTGTTTTATGTGTAAGGATTTGCCTCCAGCAGCCTGGAGAAGGATTAATTGGAAAGAGTGAAGCTAAGATGGCCTTTAAAACAATACAACCCTGGCTGTTGGCTCAGTGGATAGGTACTAGCCTACAAACCCAAAGGTTGCTGGTTCAATTCCCAGTCAGAGCACATAACCAGGTTGTAAACTAGGTCTCCAGCCAGGTCTGTAGCTGGAGGCAGGTGAAAGGCAACCATACGTTGATGTTTCTCTCCCTTTCTTTCTCTTTCCCTGTCCTTCTCTCTACAAATAATGAACAAAATCTTAAATAATTAAATAAAATAATAAAATCTTTTAAAAAGAAATAAAACAATAGAGACATGAGCTGATGTAGGTAAGTGGAAGGGGGAGACAGATTTGAATAATATACTGTATAGTAAGTAAAACTAGTATTTCTTGTGAAGGAAAATAGAAAGTAACAATGGTTTCCAGATTTCTGGGTTGGGTCACTAGTTGGATAGTGGGATCAGCAACAAGAGAAATAGCAGAAGGTTTCAGGGAGGGGGAATTGGTAATGAGAATTGTGCTTAGAGGTACCTATTGACCTCCAAATGGGGAGGATTAGTTGGCCATTAGTTTTACATCACTGTCTCTAGCCCTGTGTAGTCTAGGCTGCAGGTATTTATCAGGCTCCTGGGGGACACCAACATATAAAGGGTGGTAGGAAAAGGAGACTGAGAATGACAAGACTGGAGAATAGCATGGTGAACATCCAAAGATAATCTCAAATAAGAGGACTATGAAGGTCTGTCCCGAAAGTATTGGCCACATAATCTGTTTTAATTATATTAACATTGGTGTGATACTTTCAGGACAGACCTTGTGTGTGTGTGTGTGTGTGTGTGTGTGTGTGTGTGTGTGTGTGTGAAGCACAATAAAAATAACTGGATTTCACGGCTGGGGATCTTGGCTCCCCATGGGTGGCACTATGGACTATTTTGAGTGTAGTAGTGATAAGCTGATGGCCTTATGGACTGTTTGTGTGACATTATGACAGAAGCCTAATTTAGAGACAGGAAAGCAGTAAATGTAGATGTTGCTTGTTAACTTTAGCTGTAGCAAAGGAAAAAAGACATTGTTTTATGTACAAGAGATGTATATACATCTCTGCTGAGGGATGATTTTTTTATAAGAAAGGAAGAATAATAATGGAAATATATCACATTATTTTATCATCACATTTCTTTTCTTTTCTTTTTTGATAGGATAAAACTATAATACTGAATCTTTATGATATTGTTATATTATGATTAACTTCAGATTCATTTAACATCCTTTTTCAGAATGTTCAGATAATAGGTTAATGGAGAAAAATAAATAAATAACAGATCATTAAGAAAATGGAAAATCAAGTCAGAGGCTTGAAAACATTTACAAATCCTGTATCGGATAAAGGACTTATAGATACAATATATAAATACTTAGGAGATGGGTGTGGGGGAAACAAAGAAATGAGAAATGAGAGAGCAAACAAAACAACATATAAAATGTCAGGCTGAATCCATAATATATCAATAATTACACTTAAGCAAAAGTTTTGACATTATTAGCCATTAGGTTAGTGCAAATTAAAGCTATGATGAGGTATCACTGCGCGTGTATTAGAATGGTTGAAATAAAAAATATTGGCAAGACTAAGTGCTGGCGAGGAGATAGCAGCTGGAATTCTCATACGTTATGGATGGAAATACAAAAGTGATACAGCCAGTTTGGAGAACAGTTTGGCAATTGCTTTATAAAGTTAAATTACACTTAGGATATGATCCAGCAATCCTACTTCTAGGTATTCATCCTAGAGAAATGAAGACATGTTCACCCAAGTACCTGCACACAAATGTTTACAGCAACTCTATTCATAATTGTCAAGTACTGGAAGCCACTCAAACATCCTACAAGTGCATGGAAAAGCACACTCATACCTCCATGCAACGAAATGCTACTCAACAAAATTAATTAATTAATTAAAATAAATAAGAAAGAAAGAAAGAAAGAAATCAACGCTTAATGTAGATGAATTTCTAAGTCATTATGCTGAGTCAAAGAGGCTGGCCTCAAAAAGCTACATTAGGCCTGATTTCATTGATGTGACATTCTTACAGAAAAAACCATGTTGATGGAGATCTGATCAGTAGTTCCCAGGGGTGCAGGGTGGAAGGAGCGGAGACTACAAAGAGATGGATAGCACTGGGGACTTTTTCATTCTGTATCCCAATTGTGGCAGCAGGTATACAAATCTATACCTGTGTTCAAATTCATAGAACTGTTTGCACCCCCAAAAAAGGCTTTTTATTGTATGTTAATTTAAAACTAAAATAAATAAAAAATTTAAAATACAGTATTGATACATGCAATGATATGGATAAATCTCAAAATAATTCTGCTGAATTCCAGGCTGAGATGATCCCATTTTCAAAAAATTCTAGAAATTTCAGGCTAATCTATAGTGACAGAAGACTGATCTATGATGGCCTGGGGTGGGAAGGTGAGAGGCAGAGGAGGGAGAAATTGCTGAATGGCATGAGGAAGGTTTGGGGGCTATTGATCTGCTATCTCAACTGTGGTGATGGTTTCACGGGGCATACATATTCCAAACTCACTGAATTGTACACTTGAAGCAGTTTCTCCTGTGTAAATTATGCCTCAGTGAAGCTATAAAACAAAACAGAGTGGCTGTCCTCCAGGAGCACACGAAAATGACAGTTTTTTAACCCAGAGGTCCAGTAACAAAAGCTATGGCAGCCCCCATCCTTGCCCTGCCTGAGAAGTCCTCTCACGGCTGGCCGTAGCTTGCACTAGTTAACTTTTGCATCCACAGCCTGAGCAATAGAAAACAGCCAACTCCTGATAAAGCTGAGCCTTGGAGGACAATTTTCACTCTTTTCACAATGCCCTCTCAGCATTCAATCTTTTGCCTTCATGCCGTTATCCCACCTACCATTCACAGCTGTGTGACCTTGAGCAAGTTACTTGGCCTCTCTAATCCTCACTTTCCTCATAGGTGAGACATGAATTATCAGGGTTGGAGTGAGGAGTGAATGACACCAAGGCTATAAAACAACAATATAGCCACATCTCACAGAAGACACTTCTGGGAGGATTGTGTGTGTGTGTGTGTGTGTGTGTGTGTGTATGCCTATCTGGAAAAAAGTCCAGCTATTGTTAATACAAAGAGAACATTGAGTAACAGCAGCCAAGGAGAGTGGACTGGAATGCGCATTCGTGAACTATGACAACTTCACCTGGTCAGGGCAGGTTGGTTACTCTCTTGATATTCCAGATCTTCTAAGCTCAGGGCACCTTAAGTTCTTGACTGGACTCAGGTCACTACTGAGCATCACCTTGGCAGACACCCTCTTCCCCCAAAATTTAATGGCTCCTTGAAGAATATAGAATTTGGTCTAAGGATTTGACTCGGAGGACACTTGATGGATGAGCTGTTGAAGGATGATGCTGGGAAGGATGAGCTGTCTCTGATGTGGGGACAGTGAGTTCTAGAATTAACATCTGTCAGCCACTAGAGGGCGGTGTGGGAATGTCAACACCGCAGAAAACTACTTCAGTCAGAGGACAGTAAGCAGAGCTTGGCTTCCTTCAGCCTCGCCTTTCGTGTCGGACAGGCTTCTTTTTTTGTTTGTTTGTTTTTTGTTTTTGTTTTTGTGATATGCCTTAAGCACCTTAAACACTTAGAACCACTGTAGGCGCAGGGACTTTCCATGGCAGCCTTGCAGCCAGTCGCGAATTCGGCTTCAGTAGAAATTATTGGGGAAATACCTAAACCAGCCAGTAGAGGGGGATGGTGAGCTGAGATCATGGGTCCACAAGCCTGCCATGAGCTGAGGTCACAAAAGGGCTACAGAAATTGCTCTGTGTTAGAAACTAACTGTGTGTAATTGAGGGAGGAGGAGCTGGCAAGATGACAAAAGGTTAGAAGCAAGGGGAATGAAAACGGAGGTGGATAATTGGAAAATCCACCACAGTGGGGTGGCCACAGGACTTCAAAGATCAGGAACCCTACTGCTCAGTTTGAGATTGCTTTTACCTATTTGGGTAGCTGGTCACTCACCTTTGCTATGAAAACAGGGTTCGGTGGAAAGGGGTGCATTCTGTCAGGTGCAGAATAGGAGCAGCTCTCCTGAAGAATGTTCTAGGTGAACTAACTCCATAGAGAGGAGGAGCAGGGACCCAGTGGTGATCATGTGAACCAAGCCTCTGAGACCTTACAGACACTTGGCAAAGGCTTTGAACTCATGTGGGCAAATGGGAGTTTGAGCTTCTCATCCAGGTCTCAGGAGCCTGGGGGATCCCACTATGCATCTGAGTTACAGGTGAGGGTTCCAGGGCCATGAGACAGAGGGATTGGGGGGCAGGGAGCCCCACCACATTCAGAGAGAATGGAATACAAAGTGGGAGAGGGCTTTTCCTGCGCAAAGTGGAACTCCGATATGGTTCTTGAAGGGAGAGCAGAGGCTGTGGGGAGTGGGAGAGGACAGATCAGGTGTCTATGACAAGCTCTGCATGCATGATGGATCCTGCTTCCTCCAGACTGCTCACCTCATCACACAGTTCAGGTCACCCACCTGAGAGCCATAGCTTCCTCTTTTTTCCCTGAGTAAACATTAACATCCTTGTCTGTTTCCACACAGATACAGGAGATGTTTATTTATTTATTAAAATGTAATCTTTATTGCATTATTTTTCTGTTACCATTTAGTCCCTCTATGACCCCCACCCCTAGCAATCACGGCACTGTTGTCCATGTCCATGAGACCTTTTTCCTTTTTGTTTAATCCGTGCAGGAGATTTTTTTTTTTTTTTTTTCCAATGTATGGTTGCCTTTCACCTGCCTCCAGCTGCAGACCTGGCTGGAGACCTGGCTTGCAACCTGGTCATGTGTCCTGGCTGGGGAATTGAACCAGCAACCTCTGGGTTCTTAGGCCGGCACCTCATCCACTGTGCTACCAGCCAGGGCTGCAGGAGATTTTTGAAGAGCATAAGTCAGCCCTGGCTGGTGGCTCAGTTGGTTGAAGTGTCATCCAGTACAACAAAAGGTCGTAGGTTCAATCATCAGTCAGGGCACATACCTAGGTTGTGGGTCCCATCCCCAGTTGGGGTGCACACAGGAGGCAACAGTTGATGCTTCTCTCTCACATCACTTTTTCTCTGTCTCTCCCTTCATCTCTTTCTTTGAAATCAATAAAACATATCCTTGGGTGAGGATTAAAAACAAACATAAGTCAGATAATGTCCCTTCTTTGCTTTAAATCTTTAGTGACTTCCCGTTACTAAAAGAGGTGCAACATTCTCTCTGTGGATCCTCCCTTCACTCGGTAGCCCCATCTTCTGCCTGCCAACTAGTGTGTTCCAACTAGTGTCTTCCTGCTGTTCATCAACCGGTCCAAGATCATTCCCACTCCACGGCTTTCTCATGTGCTAACTCCTTCCGTTTAGCTCTCTCTTCCCCCAGACTTTCACACAGCTGGCTCTAAAATGTCAGCTTCTCAGAGAAGACTTCCCTGACATCTAAGGAGGCCCTTATTTCCCAGCACCAACTACCCTAATCTTGCTCAGTCACCTCAGTCCCTAGCCTTACCACTATCTGAAATGGCCTTTGCTTATCCAGCGACTGACTCTTCCTTCGCTGTGATATATGAGGTCACAACCTTGCCTGTCATCTTCACTGTAATCCTTAGTGCCTGGCATGTAGAGGTGCTCAATAAATATTTTTTTGAAGAATAAATGTTCAGTCAACTCTACTAGGCTTGATCACCACATCCAATTTATAAAAAGGGAAACTGAGGCCTAGAAAGGTTCTTTCACTTGCCCAAAGTATAGGTGCTAGAGGCAGACCTTGAACATAGGCTGCCAGACTTTCAGGCTCACACCTTGACATTGGGTTATTTTACCTTTACCTTTGTCTGTTCTTTCCTGGGTGGGACTTAGTCCAAGTTATAGCAGTTTTGTTTGTTGTCTGGGTGTGATGCTGCCACAGCAGGGCTGTGTCCTGCTCCCAGACGTGTCACCAGTGCTTAGAGCAGGGCCTAGCATGTTATAGGTACTCAGTGAATGGATGGACAGCTCAGTGAACACACAAGGAAGGGCCAGGTGTGGAGGCAGCTGAGCACACCAGTGGCGGCCGGCTGTCCCAGGGCCCGGCTGCAGTCCAGTGCCCAGAGCCCCGCAGTCCCTGGACAGAGGGGCCTGCTGAGAAGTGGCCTCTTGCTGTGGAGGGCATCTTTGGAGCCAGATGATGGTGGTCTAGCTTGCTCTTACAGTGAGAGTCACTTGCTCCAAGCAAGACCTGGGTTTAGCCTTTGCTCTGACTGACCGCAGCTGGGGAGAGACCCAGGGTTCTGTGTGGAGCTGTGTGAACAGCCTCACTTCTACTCATCACATTATGTCAGCACCTTTTCAGCTTCTGAGAAACAGGAAAAACCATGATGTGTGCTGGGGTTTGAAAGGATGATAAGAGAAGACATGATCACATTTCTTCGGTTTGGGCATAGGGTGGGTTCCTGTTCGCTCTTACATGTCACCTTTTCCCTTAAGCCAGAGTTCTGAAGGATGAGGACTATGTGGAAAATATGCCTTAAGTGGGGAAAAGAGCAAGGGGATAAGAATTCTTTATTATTATGAAGCATATAGGTACAAAAGAAAATATGACCTACACGTACAGTTTAAAACATAACAAAATAAACACCCACATGTCCGCCACCCGGCCCTGAGAAGGTGCTTGCTTCATAGGGTCCTGCTCTCTTTCCACCAGAGGTAACCAATAACGGTTTTGGGGGTTAGTCATGTCTTTGCTATTCTTTAAGTTTTACCACATATGTGAATATCTGCAAATTATATACGATTTTATTTAGCCTATTTTTGACCTTTTTATAAATGGAATCATGCTGAATGTGTTTAAGGCTGGCTTTTACTGCTCAACAAAAATGTTTTGGGATTCATACAGCTGTGCATTCATGTACTCTACAGTATTAACCTTATTTACTATAATCCAGTGAATTAGAATAAGCCACAATGTATGTATCTATTTCATACTAATACATATTTAGGGTTTTTTTTTTTTTTCACTTTTAGCTATCAAAATGATAATTTTTCAAAAAGGATTTGAAGCATGGCCAAGTAGCTAAGTTGGCTGAAGCATCATCCCACACTAAAAGGTTATGGGTTCAATTCCTGGTCAAGGCACCTATCTAGATTTCAGGTTTGATCCCTGGTCAGGTCGTATATGAAGGCAACTAATTTACGTTCCCCCTGCCCAACAACCCCCCATTTCCTCTCTCTCTCTCTCTAAAAATCAATATAAGTATCCTCAGGTAAAGGTGGAAAAAAAAAAAGGATGTGAGGTTCATTAACGTGAAAATGTACCAGACTAACATTAGATCTACTATTAGAGGAAACTGGGTGTGGAGTACCTGGGAACTTTCTGTACTTTCTTCACAATTCTTCTGTAGATCAAAAATTATTCTAAAGTAAAAGGTTTTTTTTAATATTTTTCCATTTTAATTACATTCGATATTATTAAAAGGTTATTTTTAAAAGCCCAGTGCTATAAGGAACATACTTGCTTATATCTCCTGATGCACATATGCAAGAATTTCTTTAAAATAGATTCCAGGATGAGATAGATTCTGGGTCATAGAGTGCCTGCATCTTCAGGTTTACTAGGCGCTACGTGTCAAAAGTACCAACTTACTGTCCTGCACACAGCCTATAAGAATTCGTTTTACTTCATAGCTTGGGCAAGACTTGTAATATCTGCCTTTTTAATTTTTGCCTGTCTAATGGATATGAAATGTTATCTCACTGTGGTTTAATTTTGCATTTCCCTGACTACTAACAAGATTGAACATCTCTTTACATGTATATTGGCCATCTGTGTTTCCTGTTCTAAGAAATGCTTATTCATGACATTTACCTTAAAAAAATTTTTTTTTCTAGTGGGTTCTTTTTCCTATTGATGAAGAGGACTTTGTTACGCGTTCTGGAAGCTACTCCTTTGTCATTTAAAGTGATATGAACTTGTCCTAGCTTGGGGTTTGTCTTTTCATTCTTCTTATAGTAAATTTGGCAAGTATTAAATTGCCCCAATGACCTACAGTTTGGGTGGTTTATTTATGAAATCCTTCCCTATGGCTGGAGATCTCCTGTTTGTTCCTTCAGATCTGTAAAATTATTCTAAAGTAAAAGTTATTTTAAATATTTTCCAATTTTAATTGCATTCAATAATTACCCTTATCTCACCACCCCTGTGTCCTGGGAAGGGAGGCAGGCCTGTCCGGGCTAATGACTTCTTTGGTCAAGGGCTCCTAGTTGGGTTGTGTCTGGCCCTGAGGAGTGCGGACCGGTAATCAAAGGTAAGTCAAGTCAGGCTATTTGTCCTCCTTACAAAGTTGCTGCAGGCTGGCTGCTTCCCTTGACTAAAGGTTCCCATCAGTGGCCTGCTCTGCACAGCCTCTGTGTCTCTGAGTTTCAGTAACTATTCCCAATCCTGTTATAGCTCCTATTAACCCCAGGGCACTGCATTTTCCCTCATGGTTTCTCTGCCCCCTGTTCTCACTTTTATAGTGGTCCTTTATTAAAGAAACTCTCTTCATTACCCAATATGAGTGTACCAGCTGTTTCTAGCTGATATGCTCACCCCAAGGTCATATTTTCTTTCTTCTTTAAATTAGTCTATCTCTATCCCTGGGTTCTCAACTTTGGCACTGTTTCTGTTTTTAAATGGGATAATTCTTTGTTGGGGGACTGTCCTGTGTATTGTTTAGTATCATTCCTGGGCTCTACCCACCAATGATGATAGCATCCTCTCCCTCCTCTTTAGTTGTGACAACCAAAAGTGGCCAAATGTCCCCCCTGGGTAGGGGGGAGGGAGGAGTATCCTCTGTTAAGACCAGTGCTCTATGGCCATGTCAATATGTCACTGACTTAATTATTAACCCTTGATATCTAGTGGGCACATTCTCCCAATCTGATCATCTTTAGGATTGTATCAGCTGTGCCTGTACCCTCATTCTTCCATGTACATTTTAGTGAGCACCATGATCATTGGGATTTTGATAGGAGTTACATTGAATATAGAGATCAGTTTCCAAATGACAGGATTGGCTTTCCTATCCATGGACATAGTACAGTAGCTCTCTGCATTTGTTAAGGTCCTTTGTAATGCCTTCCAATAAAGTTTTAAGTTTTTTCCCATTGTTTTCTTAGATCTATGCTTTGGCACCTCATTTTTTGATAAGTATCATAAATGTCTTCAAAATTATGTTGCTATTTGTTGGTGATGTATGTAATTGATTTTGTATATGATCCAGAAACTTTCTAAATGAACTGTTTCCTTTAAATTATTTGACTGGCTCTACCTTCTTTTGGGTTTTATTTTTATTGTACTGTATCATCTGCATACATATGCATATATATATATATGAACTTTGTTTCTTTCATTATGATACTTATACAAAGTAGTTCTATTTATGTCTTATTGTAAATCCAGGACTTAAAGTCACAGCTTTTAATAGAAATGGAGTTCATAGTATCCAGGGTCACTACTAGCCCATATCAAGCCTTTGTGCAAATAGGAAAAGAAGCCTCTTCCTCAAGACACTTGACTCCTATCTGGTGGGAAATTGTCATAACACAGTCTATGATATATATGGTGCCCTGTGGGCCTGCGCAGGGTTCACACAACAGTCCTACAGGTGTTCCACGTTGTCCTACTTTTAAACGGATACTTAACATCTCACACCATTGAGCACAGGATTTACTGTCAGCTTATCAGATTAAAGTTCCCTTCAGTTTCAACTTTGTTAAAAGTAGTTTCAATAAATGGGTGTTAAATTTCAGTAATGCTTTTTGTGCATTGATATGTGATTTATTTGTTTAATTGGTTAATGTGGTAAATTGCTTTGAGAAATTTTCAGTCCTGGCTGCGTGGCTCAGTTGATTAGAGCATTGTCCCGATACACTAAGGCTTCAGGGTCAGTCTCTGGTTTAGGCACATACAAGAAGCAACCAATGAGTGTGTGGATGGGTGGAACAACAAAATCGAAGTTTCTCTCCCCCTCTCCCTTCTTCTCGCTCTCTCTAAAACCAATCAAGCAATCAATAACATTTTAGTGTTGAGTCCTGAACTCCTGGAATAAACTGAACTTCATTACTATGTAATATCCTGGTTTTGCATTGAAAGCATTTTGTTCCCAATTTTTGTGACCATGTTCATGATTGAATATAAGATCATAGTTTTCTAATACCATCTCCCTTTGATTTTACTATAATATATTTCAGCATCACAAAAGCAGCTGGTAAATACTCCATTTTATTTTCTGGAGGAGTTTATGTTTGCAATTACTGTGACTTGAAAGTTTGGGAGGATTTACCTATAAAACTGGCCTTTGTATAGTCTTTGTGGGGAGATTTCTTTAAGGCAATTCATTCCACTTCTTTAATGGTTCTAAACCCTTCAGATTTTGTCTCCTAACACCAGTTTTTGTAATTTTCAGTTGTGTTGGTCACAAATTTTTTGTGCCTTGTCAGATTCCTCCCCTTCTACCCTCACCAGGTCACCCCTTCACTTCTGGACATGGATGAAATGCCACACCGTGTGGGATGGGTTCTGGCTTCTTTCATGGCTGCCCATGGCCTGGTGATGGCAGCTCGGAAGGTCAGGGGACCAAGCCCCTGTGGGGAAAACCTTGGCCAATGGAATATGAGAGGGAAAAGGGAGGCTAGTGTATAAATTCTCCTCTCCTTTGCCCTTTCTTTAGTGTTGTAAGGTAAACGTTTTCCTTTCCACACTTCTGCAGAAATTCCGTGTAAGGAACCAAGATACCTGCTGAGGGACTTGCTATGTTTCTTCCTGCCTCAGTGTGGCGCTGTGGCTGGTGGAGAAAAGTAGCATATCCCCTTGGTGTATCTCTTCACTTGCGGCCTCCCCTCCCTTTTCCCCTTAACCTCACTAACCCAGGCTTAGAACTGCCAAATACATGGCACACACTTTAATCTCTGCAGCAGGCTCTGCTTTCTGAGGACACCTGATTCATGGCAACTGGTACCCAATGTGACAAACCCTTGGATTAAAAATGTATAGTTGGATTGCTCAGCTCTCTAAAAACAACAGAAACCTTTTGCTGAGGATAAGTAGGTTGGCAATAACTTCTAGCATTTGGTAGCTTTTCCATTTTTTAAGCTTTTAACTCTTTGGATGAAGAGAAAGACAAGGGAAGATGAAATGGCTGAGATATATGAGAATCATGATCATTGCACAGATCACAGAGGACAGCTACTCTTTGGACAGTAATGGAGAGCATACCAAAGTCAACAAGAGGCTCCGAGGCTTCTGTGGTACCTTTAAAGGAGGTCCTTATATTTCCTGCAGCCACAGGACATTCTGAGCTGAAAACTGGGCTCCGAGTCTGATCATACACAGGTCTCTGTAAAGCTTCAAAGGACAAAAGTTGTGCACCATTGACACTCTTCTATGTCAAAGTTGGGACAGGGTGGGACCACAAGACCTTGGTTAGGAACATTTGAGTGTAAAAACCTGAGAAAAGAGTAAAGGGGGGATAAATGGTGATGGAAGGAGACTTGACTTGGCATGGTGAACCCCCAATACAATACACAGATGATGTATTATAAAATTGTACCCCTGAAACCTATATAATTTTATTAACCAATGTCACTCCAATAAATTAATTTTAAAATGGAAAAATAAAAACCAGAGCAATAAGTTTCTAGTAGTAATCAGTGTACATTACCTTTGACTCTCAGGTGTCTGTAATGGTTGTTAATACATTTAAGTGTTCCAAGAGGCAGAAGAGGTGGATAATCAATCAACCTGCTGTTCAATGGACTGTGGGAGACCCCTGACCCATAGAGAGCCTCTGGGTGCTGTGGATAAAAATGAACCTTCCCAGGCAGTTTGTGCTAGGGGAGAGAAGGCCAGCCAGTGGCTCGGGACCAAAAGCTCCATTTGCCATTCCCAAAGATCTTTTATTGAAAGCAGTAAACTTGAAAGCATGTAGCTTGTCAATCAATGCTAAACATTGCTAATTACAGGAGAATAGATATTATTCAGGAACAATAAGCACTGAGATTTCACTTAAGTCAGGGTGTGCATTCTAATTCAAAATTAAAACCTCCGATGCCTGTACAATAGAGCTATCAAGTGAGGTAAAAGAACATGGCAAGCTCCAAAGGTCATGTGGAATGTTCTTATGGACCAAATTCCCACACCTGGGGCCCACTGGCTTAGAGCATCGAGGCCTGCATGCACCCAGCTTTCCCGGTTTTCTGGTCAGGTCTAACAGGCTACCCTTGGCCTCCAAGCCTTGACGCTTTCCCAGGGGGGTCCTGACAATGGACATGTAGTCAAATAGAATTAAGAGCTTATGGGTAGAGGCCTGATATCAGCCACTACAATGGCTAACCAGGTCCTTCCTCCATTTCCCAGATTTAAGGCAGTTCAGAAATCCAGCCTCCCTCCATTCATTACACAGGAGGGCCCCACATTCCATCCCACTGCAGGTATATGAAATAAACTGTCTTCCGTTCTTTACTAAAGAAACCTCGAGTCATCACCAGAATAACCATGTACTGGTCAGGAAAATGCTCAGACTTGCAAAAATGGATCCGCATGAGGTCTGAGTGGACACTGGCACCAGGAAACATAAATACCACCATGATTTTCTGGTCAGAATGGCACTTTTATATGATCAGTAATCAACGAAGCTGTGGCATAAATCTTTCTTACACCCTGTGATTATTTTTCTGGTTCTTTACTCTATACAGAGGATAAATATTCCTAGCACCTGGGAGGAATTTCATAGGGGTTCTAAGATCTATGAAATTAAGGGTCAATTGGAAGTTCTTGAAGTTATCCTAATCCTGATCAAGACAGTAAATCACAAGTGACATACAAATGCAATACTGTATTCCTGGATGACTGTCACCATGAAATACTTGAACTGCAGAAGTTCCAGTCACTCTCACATTCCCTTTCAAATTGCCTTTCTAGCCTTGGCAAAAACCAGGACACTTTAAGCCAGGCCTGTCTGACTAGCATATACAGACTAGACCTCTAGTTAAGAACAATTAGGAAAGCTTGTCAAATAGTTTTTAAAATAGGCTTGAAAGAATCAGAGAGCTAACATAGCAATAAAGACTTAAGAGACCTAGTTCTTGGAAGGAATGCATGGAAGCGTGCCGGCCAGTTGGCTTAGCCTTGGGCATTTATAGATGCAAGGGCTGTGGGCTAGAGCTTGAGAAGGTGAGACAAAAGCTGTGGCTGAGGGACTGGATAAAGCCAAGTTTGGGGCCATCACATGGGTCTAGAGGAACAAAAATTGGAGGTCAGGGCCCCCCACTAAGAGGGGCTTTCCACTAGGACCCCTGAGGACTTACACTCCAAAAGTAAGAACCCACTTAAAGTAGACCAGCCTTTTAAAACTGAGCCCAGTTTTCCATCAGCTGATTCTCAGACTAAATTAAGATGACCTGTTCTTACCCTACTTGAGTTCTAGAAGAAAAGTAAATAATTTCTGGAGGAAGACGCCATGATCCTGTGTAAAAGAGTAATTGTATAATTCCTTCTTGCATTCCTTCCAAGATGATTCATCTTCTTCCAGAGTACTCGCTAGCAAAGTCCTTTTAATGAGAGTTTATTGGTAATAAGCTCTCTTTTATTCATCTTAAAATGATTTAAGCTGATTTTAAAAATGGGCAAAGGATATGAACACACACCTCCTCAAAGAAGAGAGACCTATGCAGATAAACACATGAAGGGCTGCTCCACATCATATGTCATTATGGAATTGCAAATTAAAACCATGTGATACCACTCACTGCACACCTACTAGTGTGGCCAAATCCAAAACATAGACATAACCAAGTGCTGAAAAGCATGTGGAGCCACAGGAACACTCATTCATTGCTGGTGGGGATGCAAAGTGGTACAGCCACTTTGGAAAACAGTCTGTCAGTTTCTTAGGAAAACTAAATATACCTTTAACATAGGACCCAATAATCACACTTTTTCATATTTACACAAATAAGCTAATTACTTACATCCACACACATGCACCTGCATGAGGATGTTTATAGCACCTGTATTTATAATTGCCAAACATGGAAACCATCCTGATGACCTTCAGCAGGTGAGTGAACAAATAAATTTTGATATATCCATAATAGAATATTATTCAGTGCTAAAAAGAAATGAGCTATCAAGCCATGGCAATAGAGGAGTCTTAAATAAATGATACTAAGTGAAGAATCCAATCTGAAAAGACTACATACCATATGATTCCAATGATAGAATATTTGGAAAAGGCAAAACTATAGAGGCAGTAAAAATATTAGTGTCTTCCAGGGGTTAGTGGGGAGGGAGGGATGAAAAGGTGGAGCACAGAGGATTTTTAGGACAGGCAACTATCCTGTATATTATAATGGTCAACACGTGTCATTATACATTTTCCAAAACTCATAGAATGCACAACAGCAAGAGTGAATCCAAAAGTGAACCACAGCCTTTGAGTGATAATGGTATGTCCATGTAGGTTCATGGATTATAACCCTGGTCCTGAGGCAGGTGCTGATCATGGCGGATGCTTGCTGTGCACCAGTGAGAGCGGAAGGTACCTGGAAACTTTGTACTTTCTGCTCAGTTTGGCTGTGAACCTAAAACTGCTCTAAAAATAAAGTCTATTTTTAAAAAATGTTTCCAGTTCATCCTTATTTTTCAAAGAAATGGTTCCTGTTCACAGAATTCTAGGTTCACCAATTTTCTCCCTCAGCATTTTGAAAATAACATTCTGTCCTCACTTGTCTTCCGTGTCTTAATATTGAGATCTCAGCTCTTGGTCTTACTGGATTTCCTTGGTAGGCAATCTAGCTTTCTTTCTGGCTGCTCTTATATCTTTTCTTTTTTTTTCCCCCCTAGAACCCACAGAGCAGTGAAGCTACGGGCTCCAGGGTCACACACGGGACACTGACATGGACACGAACACGGACCTGGACCGGATATTGGCCTCTGGAGTCCGGGGATGCGCATGCGCAGAGGGCTGCCGGCGCGGGACGCAAGCCGGAAACAGCCCCCTGCGAGCCAAGGAGGCGGGCGTCGGCGGAAACCAACCCTACCCGCACCTTGATCTTGGAATTTCAGGTCTCCAGAACTGTGAAAAATTCATTTTTGTTGTTAAAGCCCCCCAGGCAGATTAGCAAGTGGATGCAGTGTGAACTGGGCTTGTTGGTCAGTGGAGCAGGACTGGGATGGGGACAACTTGCTCTTGGAAGGCCCTGCAGGAAGTTTTGCGGTTCTGCAATGTGGTGCGGGACGGGGCCTTACGCACGTGCGGGTGGCCAAGTTGGGTGGTTCTGTCTCAGAGCTTGCTGATTTCAGAGGCGCCCGGCCGTTTCCTCCTGGTGCACGTTTGCCAAGGGCTGGGCTGGGCTGGTCTAGGAGCGAACCTTGCGTTGTGTTGAGAGGAAGGAAGGGGGTGTCGCCATTCCCAGGGTCTGAGCGTTGATTTCTCTGCTCAGAGGTAGCTAGCCGCATGGAATTCTCTTCGGCTTCTTTGGGCAAAATTGTTTGGAGGAAGATCCTAACAAGGACCCGGTCAGGTTGCCTGAGTCCCTGTGGTGTGCCACTCGGTTGCTGGTTTAGTAGGACTGGCATTTAGTCCAATGGCATGAGAATGGGCCAGTTTATTGGGAATCAGTTGTCAGTAGACTGACCTCAGGCCTGAGCAGATCACATTGAAGATGTTGTTAGGTTGGCTCTCACTGGCTCCTGTCAGAAAGGTGCGGGGTCTGTTCTCACAGAGAGCAAACTTCCTTGGTTCCTGGTAACCACTGCAGCACTGCCAACAGAGCTGAGTAAAATATGGGGACAGTAACCACGGGCAATTGAATAAGTTTTCTATCTCTGCAGGCTTAGTTTTATGGAAGTGGATTAACCTCCTTTTTATTAAAAAAAATTTATTTTATTTTTAAATTACAGTTGATGCACAATATTACATTAGTTTCAGGTGTCACCTCCTCCTCCTTACTCACTGAGTCAGGCGGACAGTTGGGAAGTAAACAGGCCTCCCAATCTGGTGAATTCTATGGAGAAGTGCAAAAGCACTATAAGGTTGCCCAGGTCTTTGCCCACAGTGGATCCTGTGTGATGAAGAAACAAACCTTGTGTCCTACCACTGGGATGCAGGGATGATGGGTTAGTGCAGCACCAGCCGGACTCCTCAGACTGATACACGTGCAGAGATGTATAAGATGTGCCTGCAAACACTGACATAGAAAAACAAGAGCTCTGATAGAGACACATTTACATTACAGTGGGACACTCAGGAAGGAGCAGCTAATACCGCTGGGCTCAGCAGGGAGAGAATGGAGGAGGACTCATTTGAGAGGGGCCATGAGAGCCAAGGGAGAGAAACAAATGAAACATCCAGAGAACAACTCCATGTTCCCTGTGTGGGGAAGACAGATGTTCTGAGTTGGCAACAAAGGCATACGGATGTGAGAATCCATGAGGCTGGTCCAAGATGAATAAGATCTAGCACTCCCCATAGAGCATCTCCTCAATGAGTGTTTTCCCTGTTGAACATTTCTTCACAGGACACATTGAAGGACAATGTGAAAGACACATTGTCTTTCAATACAATGCCTGTCTACCAGTATTTATATCAGAAAATATTATATTTCTGTCTCCTAAACTTGATGCACTTTTTTAAACAAGGGGGAGGGGAGCTTAACAGAGAAAGTTTTTAGGTTTGCTCCAAATGTAATTGATAACAGCAAAATTCACAGAAGATAATCGGAAAGGCTCTGAAGGTTGGCTACGGAGACGTAGCATGTTGTTAGACCAAGCAGCCAAATTAATGATCTAATGGTCAAAGAGTACTGTTTAAATATTTTACATCCTTATTTTACCCCAGGTTACTAAATAAATATATAAATTCCAAAAATGCATATATTTTACAATCTAACACATTCGTTTATTGCTTACATACAGACGTTTTACTGTGTTTTATGTTTTGGAAAATTGGCTGAGGACTTCCAGTACAGAGGTCGTGCACTAGAAATGTTCCCATTTAAAATCATGGGAATGAGGCTCCTGGCTAGCATGTCCTTACAAACAGTGCTAACTGAAAGATGTCAATATTTCTGCCAGGGCTTAGAGGGGCTGAGGTATGACCCATGAAGGAGCCTGGGCCTGAGGTTGCACTGAGCCAGAGGTTTTCCTGCCCATGGGGACATGAGTGTATTTTATCAGCAGCCCTGACTCACACACATGGGAGAGCTAGAAGCAGGTTGCTCGAGAGGCTGAATCTAGACAGGAGGCGATGGGGTGGAGACAAGGACTCAGACAGGCATTTCAGAGGCCGAATGCTGCACAGAGGGCAGAATTCAGGGAGTTGGTCAAAAAGGTGGCGAGGAAATCAGGGTCATACGAACCACAATGCAGAACCTTGGAGGAAGAGAAGGAAGGGGGAAAAAGAGCAGTAAGGGCAGGCTTCAGGTGATATGGATGGGGGACAAATAGGGACTTTGGCTTTGGATGCATTTTGTTGATGTGTTCTCTGGAGGTCCCTCAAAAACCAGCTTACTGGCTTTTACCTCACCCCACCCCTAGAAGTAATAGAGTCATCAATGAATAAAGTGAAAATTGATGTTCTGTTATTGGGATAAGTTTGGGGAGGAAAACCAAGACTCAAAACTATCCCTGTAACTCAGAGCCTGCCAAATCCCTGTCCCCTGAGAACCCCTTCAGGAGGCAAGCCTGGGTGAGAGGCAACTGACCTTGCAGAACAGAAACCCTACTTCCTCTGGCCAGAGACGGTCAGGGTGGCTCTGGTTCTACAGGGAAGGTTGAACCAGCTGGAGAATTGTAGTTTTTGCCTTAAAAATCCTTGGTACATCTCAGAACTCCCAGATTGGTTAGCTGCAAATGGCCCTGATTGCTTTTATCTTCTCAGGGACCTGGCAGGTTGGTATGAGTTTGCTAGTGAGACTTTAGATAGGATATCCCAGCCTTAAATCCACATGGACTATACTGGACCTTGGTAAAGAAGAGGGTGTGTGTGGGGGGTAGGGGGTAGAAGATGGCCTCTATTGAGAGAGAGTGTAAGTCTCTAAGGTCAGGGAATTTTGTCTGTTGTGTTCACTGACGAATCCAAGTCCCTAGAACAGACCTGACCCACACGGAAGCTCAGTGAATATTGGCTGAATTGAATTAGATTGACATTTGTTCCCTGCACAAGTCGAGTTTCCTGTTTCCTGTCAGCTTCTAGGGCAGCCAGCTTGGACTGCGCTGATAGGTCTTCCTCTTCATTGACTCAGCTCCAGCTCTCCGGGCTTGGCAGGAGCAGGGTGGGGGGCCTTGGCCAGGGTGGAGTGCTGGGCTTGTGCAGGAAGTAAAATGCCTTCTTCTGCAGAAGAACTCACATGCTTTCCCCCCGGGAATTCGGTGGACTCTCTGGCCCCTCTCTCATGCCCAGAAGCAGTAGGCGAGATTGCTACACACATGCACGCGCGCACACACACACACACACACACACACACACACAGAGTCAAGCATGTCACATGCAAACCTTGCGGATTCGGTCCAGGGCAATGGCTCCTCCTGTAAGGACCTTCTGCCCAACCCCTTGCTGTGTCCCATCACGCGCACGCAGGGCCTGTGATCGGTGACTGAAAGAAGCATTCTGTGGTGTAGCTAAATATTTGTTATTGGGTCTCTCCTCCAGGCCTCAGTTGTAAAGTATAGAATATATTGTAAAGAATCTATTTTCTGGATCCTTGAGAAATTTTCCCAAGCGGAAGGACCTCCCATTATGGTACAGAGAGTCATAAGCTGACAGATAGTGTTCTTCTGCCTGATTCCCCTCTGCCCCGGGGAATACAGGTTGGTGGGGACCTTTAGAACCAGCCTCCCTAACTTAGCAGCCTGCCAGCATTTCTTTGCCCCCTTTTTTTTTTAATTTTTATTTAATTTTTATTTATTTATTTAATTTATTTATTTAGAAAGAGGGTAAGGGAGAGAGGCAGAGAAGGAGAGAGACATCAATGTATGGTTGCATTTCACCTGCCTCCAGCCACAGACCTGACTGGAGACCTGGTTTGCAACCTGGTTATGTGCCCTGGCTGGGGAATCGAACCTGCGACCTTTGGGTTCGCAGGCCGGCGCCTTAACCATTGTGCTACCAGCCAGGGCTCTTTGCCCCTTTTGTTATGCTACAGTGTCAGGTGAAGTGAAAAACAACCCTCCTTCCCCGAAGTCTCCTGCCCTGGCGCTGGGCTCTTTAAAGAGGGTTTCTGGCTCCTTCCTTGAACCAGCAGAAGGATTGGTCTGCCAAATTCTTCTCACAGGCTGAGGTGAGACCTAGTTACAGATTCGTTCACTGTCCTACTGTCCTCCTCACAAGGGAAGCCTTGAAACTCATTTTAATTCTATGGCCAATTCTAGAAGGCCCATTCGTTCATTCATTCATTCATCCCCTACCATTTAACCTGCATAATCCTAGGTTCTAGGCAAATCATTGGAGAAGTTCTTTGGCTTCTCCATTTACTATACTATTTATGTTTAAACTAATGAAGGCAGGCTCAGCCCCTGCAGGTGTGACCCCTGCCCACATCCCTCCCTCTAAGTCCTGCTCACCACATCCATTTGTGGCATGCCCTGCGACTTCCGCTACCCAGCAACTGGAGTGCTCAGCCAACACATAGGCAGGCCGCCCCTCCATGCTCACTTCAGAAGTAAGAAAAAGGCCAGCAGCAAAGTAAACCAGAGTTGTCTATTTTTGTTTTATTGGCACACAGCCTGACATGAAATAAATATTAATTTTCCAAATTCTTAACCATTTCATAAATAATATTAAGTTAACAGACATTTATACAGAATGTAGCATTAAATAAGATAAAAGAATACATCTATTTTGCCTGGAGAAAACCAGAGTAAAATACTTCCATCATTCCTATATCAGAAATACATTCCGAATACTTTATTTTTATGCTTTCTGCCTAGGTGAGGTAGTGAAGTAGCAGTGTGCCTGAAATGATTGCTGCGTTGCCTCGGAAGTTTAATTACATTGAACATGAAGGCCCTACCCTTGGTTGACCCTCATGGTCATGGTAAGAAAACATCCTTCTCCTCCTCCACAGCTCTTTGCTAAAAGAAGCCAGTCTCAGCTTTCCATTGTCCACTCCGTGTTTATCACACCAAGAAACACTTGCAAGTAGTCCAGGAATTTTATTACTCTCCATCGTTCCCCTTCACACTTTTTCTGTGAAAAAGAGCAGACAAGAGGTATTGTAGGAGCCTGCTAATTACTGTAAAAATAAGCACAGTCAGACACACACATTGCAGTTTCTACTTAAATGTTTTAACTTACTTTTTGGCGATCTATGTATTCTTTTATTGAAGACAAATTCTGGAAGAGTTTTTCCACAGCGTCCCCTTGTGCAGTTTGATTCTTCAATGTGTCGATGCCCTGAAAGACTTCTTCAATGCACAGTTGGTGCTGAATGAGGAAGGTTGAAAAAACATAAGTAATCAAATCAAGGTATAAAAATTTGGTCCAAAAAGCTTGGACTTTGTTTTGCGTTGCTTACATAAGCTCCCTTCTCCAAAGACCTGTTTACTTGTTCTGTTTCTAGGTGGCAACCATCTCACACTGAGATGTAATTTCTGAGAGTAGGTGAGGTCCAAAGAATTACTGAGGAGTTTTGCAAATGATGTAAATTAAATACTGAACCAAAAATGAAATGTGTGGGAAGTGTAATGCAATTACATTTCTGATTGACCTCACATCAGCGTTGTTTTTTCTGGTTCTACCTGGTAATTTTCTTCTATTTAGACTAATGAAGTCAACTATTTTATATTTTAGTATGATCATGACATACTCCAAATATAGACAGTTCCATTATATGTCAGGATCATTTCAAAAATGTGGAAATGACTTAACATAGAGCATTTATTGTATATTTCCATGTGTACTGATCATGATTCTAAAAATATTACCCTGAGTTGCTAACACTTTCAAAAGGACATTGAAGTGAAGAAAGCAGAAGGTGGTCAGAGCTGCAAGGGTACAAGGAGTCACCTCTTATATGACAACCTCCCCGAGGCCCCGGCTGCTTGTTTAACGGGCTCTACTGGTTGTAGAGTCATTCCTGACATTTCTAAGTACAAACACTCACACCACACACATAAAATCAAAATACAGAATGTAATAAAGTTCCACCCTGGCTGGTGTGGCTCAGTGGATTGGCGCTGGCCTGTGAATCCAAAGGTTGCTGGTTCGATTCCCCAGCCAGGGCACATAACCAGGTTGCAAGCCAGGTCTCCAGCATGTCCCCAGCTGGAGGCAGGTGAAAGGCAACCATACATTGATGTTTCTCTCCCTTTTTTCCTCTCTCTCAGCCCTTCTCTCTGAAAATAATGAATAAAATCTTTTAAAAAGTTCCCATGATAACTACTGTTTTGTAGCCTAAAATATGCAATTTACTTATTTATGCAATCATACTTCCACTTACATTGTTATGCCCGGGAGTAGGAATCATCAGGTTCTGAAAAGGAAAGGAAATACATTCATTTTCAAAGCACTCAAGCATTCACGACTTAATAAAAACAATTGTGAAATGGTTAACACTTATCCACGACTAACACTTATACTTTCATTATTCATAACAGATCTTTAAAAATTAACCACACCAATGACTACTGGTGTCTTTTAAAGGCTATAGGACTCAGAAAGAAAATTACCCCATCGCCTATCAGCAGAGTCCGGTGAGAAGAAAGCAGGGTAAGGGTCTCTGCTACCAGCCTTTTCATGGGACTTTCTACAGCAATGGTGCAAGTGGACATGACCCCGAGAGCCAGGAGACTCAGATGCAGAAGCAGTCTCATAGTTCCGCAAGGTTCAGCGGGTACCGAGGGCAAAGAAAGTGCTTCGTACATGACTGTATCCCCAACCAATTTATTCTCTCTCTTTGAGGAAGTGAATAATTTCCATCCATCAGATAGAGATTGTTTAATGATTGCATCCTGTGAAACCAAATGTTTCCAACGCCCTGTATCTTAAAATTTTTTATTTTTATCTTTTAATAATAAAACTCCGTTTTCCCCCTTCAAAATAATTTTCTAGTAAAAAGGAAAAAAACATGTTTGGGTTGGTATATCATCTCCCTACATTTGCACTTCTTAAAATCAGATGATTAAATTTCCTCTTAAAAGATACACATTAAAAAAAAAAGACAAGTATGATAGAAACTCCTAAATAGAATTTCATGCTAAAATACACAAGTATTGAGAACATTTTTCCCCCAAGGTCTGCTGAATTCTATCATGGTTATTACTAGATTGATTTTTCTTTATTACTTATTAAGTATATTTTTGTCCCAATTTTTCCCCTTTGCCCCCCTCCACTGGTACACTTTTCTACAGCAATCCCCCACCTTAGTTCATGTCCAAGGGTCATGCACATAAGTTCTTTGGCTTCTCCATTTACGATACTCTTCTTAACATCCCCATCTATTTTGTACCTATCAATTATGCTTCTTACTCCCTGTGCCTTTTCCCCTCATTCTGCGCCATCTCTCTCCCCATCGATAACCCTCCATATGATCTTCATATCTATGTATGATTCTGTTCCCGTTCTAGTTGTTTGCTTAGTTTTTATTTTTTAGATTCAGTTGTTGATAGTTGTGTGTTGTCATTTTACTATTCTTAGTTTTGCTCTTTTTCTTAAATAAGTCCCTCTAACATTCCATGTAATAATGGCTTGGTGATGTAGAACTCCTTTAGCATGACCTTGTCTGGGAAGCACTTTATCTGTCCTTCCATTCTAAATGATAGCTTTGCTGGATAGAGTAATCTTGGTTGTAGGTCCTTGCTTTTCATCACTTTGAATACTTCTTGCCAATCCCTTCTTTCCTGCAAAGTTTCTTTTGAGAAATCAGCTGATGGTCTTATGGAAAGTCCTTTGTAGGTAACTCTTCTTTTCTCTTGCTGCTTTTAAGATTCTCCTTCTTTAATCTTTGGCATTTGAATTATGGTGTGTCTTGGTATGGTCCTTCTTGGGTCTAGCTTTTTTGGGACTGTCTGTGTTTCCTGGACTTATAAGTCTATTTCCTTTGCCAGATTAGGAAAGTTCTCCTTCTTTATTATTTCACATAAGTTTTCAATTTCTTGCTCTTCCTCTTCTCCTTCTGGCACCCCTGTGCTTCAGATGTTGACACATTTAAAGTTGTCCTAGAGGAAGCCGTGCCTGGTGACACAGTGGATAAGGTGCCGGCCTGCAAACCCAAAGGTGGCTGGTTTGATTCCCAGCCAGGGCACATAACCAGGTTGCAAGCCAGGTCTCCAGCCAGGTCTGTGGCTAGAGGCAGGTGAAAGGCAATCATACATTTATGTCTCTCTCCCTTTGTTCTTTTCCTTCTCTCTGAAAAATAATAAATAAAATCTTTTTAAAAATGTCTGTGCATTTTTTAAAAACAATAAAAAAATAAAGTTCTCCTAGAGGTTCCTAAGCCTCTCCTCATTTTTTTTCCCCATTCTTGTTTCCTTTTTCTGAACTGCTTGTTTATTTCTTCCTTATGTTCCAAATCATTTATTTGAACCCCAGTTTCCTTCCCTTCACCCTTGGTTTCATGTGGTTTTTTCTTCATTTCACCTAGCCTAGCCTTCGCTTCTTTCTTTCTGTTTGTTGTATTTAAGCATATCTGTCAAGTCTGTGAGCTTCTTAATTACCAGGGTTTTGAACTCTGCATCTGTTAGGTTGGCAGTCTCTTCATTGCTCAGTTCTGCTGGCACCTTGGTCTGCTCCCTCTTTTGGGCCATACTTCTCTGTCTCCTCAGCTTGACAGCCTCTGTGTCTGAGGTAGTTCTGTGGCACTTGTTACACTGTAATGGGTGGCCTTAGGAATTCATTGGTGTGGGGCCACCACATTGTGCTGCCGTGTTGGGGGCAGGGGTCTGAGAGGGACCAATGCCACTTGCCTGTTGAAACAGGCAGTTTCTTTCTCCTCCCCAGCCCCCACTAGTTTTCACAGTCAGAAGCAATGTGGCTCTATTTTTCCCAGCGCTGGAACTGTGGGCTGTGTGGTCTGGCCCCAGGTTCACTTCCCAGGTTTAAATGTATGACTGTGCTTTTCACCTCAGCTTCCGCTCTGTTGCTCCTGCTACTGTTGCTCTCCTCCTTGGCTGCACCCCTCCTACCTCTCTGGCAGAGTATTTCTTAATCGTTTGTTGCACTTCCATGTGGTTTGATTTTCTGAAATTTGTGTTTTTATTTAGTTTTGAGGGAAATGTAAATTTCTTCTAGTTTTAAGAGATACACAGAGTGTCTACCTATGCCTCCATCTTGGCTGGAAGTCCCTGCTCCACTTTTTGAATTCTTATTTCTTCATTCTGTACTGGTTGTTATTTCTTGTTTGTTTTAATTCATTGATTTGAACCCTGGCTTCCTTCCCTTCAATATTGGTTCCATGTGGAATTTTCTTCATTTCACTTAGTGTAGCCTTCATTTCTTCCCTTATGTGTTTGCCTTACTCAGTCATTTCTTTGTGCATTGTTATCACCCATGTTTTGAACTCAGGGTCTGATAGATTGGGTATCTCCTTTCTTAATCTTCTTTTAAATGTTTCGATCTGGTCCCTCACCAGGGCCCTACTTCCTTGTCTCCTCAACTTGACAGGCACCTGTGTTTGCCTCAGTGCACTAGGTAGAGCTGCCACACCTCTTACATTGTGAGGGGTGAAGCCTTAGGTATTTGTCAGTGTTGGGTGATCCAGTTCATCCCTTTATGGCACTGTATGTGGGGGAGGGGTCTGAGAAGGAACAATGCCACTTGCTCAGCACTCATTCCTTTTCTAGTCACTTTACCTGCTTCCTGTATGTGACTGGTATCTCTCTAGTTGTTGCCCTGTTGATGGTTCCCAGAGTGGGTGGGTCTGTATATGCCCTAGGACCATAAACAAATGGGGGCCTCTAAACAAGTGGACTCTGCTGGGAGACCAGCAGTTTCTTCCTCCGCCCCAACCCCCACTGGTTTTCACAGCCAGTAACTATGAGGCTTTATTTTTCCGGCCCTGGAACTCTAGGCTGTGTGGTCTGGCCTGGGGCTGGGTTTACTTTCTAGGGGACCCTCCCAGCTTTTACCTGTCACATGTGAATATGGGAACACTAGTTCCGTGGCTGGCTATAGCCACTGCCTTGCTACCACTGCCTCACCTCTGCCACACTGCATCTTAAGTCATGTTAATAGCATGTACCCTTGATATGATGTGATAAGAATGGCATTTTGTCTCTGTTGTCTTCCTCCCCCAAAACCCATACACACTGTTTAACCATGAGGAAAACATTACACATACCCAAAGTCAAGGACAAAATACCTGATCAAACTATCAAGGCCATCAAAAAACTAGCAAAGTCTGGGGAACTGTCACCACCCACAGGAGCCTACAGAGACATGATGACTAAATGTAATGGGATATCCTGGACAAGATCCAGGAACAAAAAAAGGACCCCTCCTCAAGAAACTGTGGACAGTATGGGTTCCTCAGTTGTGACAAATGTGCCCTACTAATGTGAACAACAGAGAAAACTTAGTGCAGGGTACACACAAACGCTAGAATATTTTTGCAACTTCAATGCAAATCTAAAATATTTAAAATAAAAGGTTTATCAAAAATAACATTGCACATTGAACAAAGTTAACAATTGTTTCACTATGATTATTAAAGAGACTTTGCAGCCTATGAATGTCATAGACTTGGGACCTTTTGACTTCACCGCTTGTCTGTGGGCTCCTTGAGAATAAGGACTTTATTTCATTGATATCTGCATTCTCAAGGACCAGCCTATTGTAGGCACTCATTTAATGTCTGTTGAATGAATAACTGAATGAATAAGCAGGCACTTGGCTGTACTGATTAAACAAATTAATATGAACAATGTGGAAAATCAAGGAGCCTGAAGGAATAGAAACAACTTTGACAGGGCTACTGAAAAAATAAAAAAGAGCAAGAGTTAGAGCAAAAGTATATGGCTAAACTAAAGACCAAACCAATGTGAACTACTACGGTATTTTAAAAAATCATGTTATTTTAGGGGAACAGAAATTAGCAACCAGTGTTCAGATTTAAAAATTATTAGTAATTGTGTCACTAGGAAAAAGGATTTTGAATAATGTTGAAAAGTTGTATTAGAGGGTAACTTCCACCCTTTTGCCCTAAAACCTTTACCTCTATTCATGGCTTCCAATTTGGCAACAGTTATTTTTAATAAATGATAACTGTGGTTTTTACTGTGTAGTTATTTAAGGTCAAATGACTTTTCTATGAACTGATTCTAATCAATCAAGTAGGCATGATGCCACAAAATTTTCTTGGTGACTAAATTAAAATGATAGTATCTCTTTCCTTTTTTGACCTTATTCTAACCTCCATCCTTTCAGTCCTCAAGCATATCTTTAAATAATTAATTAAAATAAAAATAATTTTATTTTAAATATGTTTAAAATAATTTTTATTGAATAAACATTATAGGAAAATAAACACAAAACTTCCTCCCCTTGGCCCAATAGCTAAAGTTTTGGGTTTTTTAGATGACTTCTTCCAATCTTTACTAACAGACAGCTCTACTTGTAATCAATGAATATATGTGGTTTGTGTTCATCTTTTTTGTTAATACTTCTTCATGTATCTACTTGTTATTTTATTTAACTTTTTTAAAGATTTTATTATTTTTAGAGAGAGGGAGAGAAACATCAATGTACGGTTGTCTTTCACTTGCCCTCCAGCTACACACTGGCTGGAGACCTGGCTTGCAACCTGGTTATGCGTCTTGGCTAGAGAATTGAACCAGCGACCCTTGGGTTCACAGGCCGGCACCTTATCCACTGTGCCATCAGCCAGGGCTATTTTTTATACCTTTTTTTAAAAAGATTTTATTTATTATTTCCAGAGAGAGGGGAAGAGTGAGGCAGAGAGGGAGAGAAATATCAATGTATGGTCGCCTTTCACCTGCTTCCAGCTACAGACCTGGCTGGAAACCTGGCTTGCAACCTGGCCATGTGCCCTGGCTGGGAATCAAACCAGCAACCTTTAGGTTCCCAGGCTGGCATCTACCCACCGAGCCACCAGTTAGGGGCTCTACTTGTTATTTTAAAGTTTACCTGTTGTTACATGAAATCAATGTACCACAATTTACAATTTGGGTTGTTTCCAATATTCCACAATTGTATACTTTCTAAAAATGTTACCTTATGCTAAGGAACTTGTGTGATAATTTTTAACTTTTACTACATTTTACCAGATAATCTCTCTATAAATATGCATTGCACAAAAAATAAACCTTTTATATTTTTACAATGTTTTTGCAACGTATAAAGCACTTTAAAAAGCCCAATTTTGTTTAATCGTGACATCAACACTGTGGGACAGATTTCTTTAGCAATAGGGTTTGATAGTTCTGCTAATCATGGAACAAGGGATATGAACCCCGAAGGAAGATGTGATGCCAGAGACAATGATAATCAAAGAGACTGACAAATATGTTGGTAAATAAACAATGCTGGTTAAAATTAATTTATTTAGGGGATTTCAGGACAGTGAGGAACAAAGATACTAAACAATGATAATGTGAGATGGAAGGAGCAATTGGAATTGATGCATTTTTGGTGCTTGTACTGTTGGGAGGATTCTAAAGATATTAACTTTACACTTCAAAGTGGGCATGTAAAAAATTTTAAAATAATCACTTAAATAACAAGTTGAATGTGTAACTCCCAAACCAGTAGAATAAAACATAGGAATAAAGGAAGCTCAACCAATCCAGAAACTAGGAAATGAGAAAAAGCACAGAAAAAAATATGACACATACATATTTTCAAATGATCAGGAATCACACTACTTGCAAACAGATTAAACTCACCTATTGAAAGGAAGATTCTATGAAATTATATTAATATCTCATATATTTTCAAGAGATACTCTTAATGAAAAATTATATTAAAAGGTTGAAAATCAAGGGATAAAATGATAGACTAAACAAATATTAAAATAAAGTTGACATACCAGAAAAAAGAATTTATATGAGAAAGTATTACATGGATAAGGAGATTCACTAATAGGTATACAATAATATTTTATGATAGCTTTATTTTCTATTTCATTGAGTATGATATAAGCAAAACCAAACATTTTTCTTAAGTAGTTTACTGAGAATTTAGGAGCCTGACTGATTTGCCATTTTAGTTCTTTTTATTTTAGGGATTAATCATTTTTATTGCAAATCATTTCCACCTTCCTCCTAGAGTTGTCTTAGTTTTAGAGTTTTCTCTTGTTACAAAGTTGAAGTTTGTAAGGGAATTTACCTTGTCATGCCCATTTTTTCCCCTTCAACTCATATTTTTTTTCTGAAGTATTTTAAATGACAGAAAGCATGACACTATCATTAACACATCCATATGCACCTCAAAAATTATCATTTTCCTACATAGCAAAATGTCACATCTAATGTAATGAAATTAACAAGAATTAATTTTTAGCATTTAATTTCCAGTCTGCATTCAGAAAAAGTTTTCCCATGTGTCCCCCAAATTCCCTTCGCATCTCTAGGCCCAAACCAGGATCCAGTCCAGGACCCTGTGTTGCATCTGGAAGATATGTAGCTCAAATCTCTTAATTTGCAACATTAAAAAAAAAATGTCTTTCACAATCTCCTTGTTTTAGTGACAAGGAGAACCTGGGCTACTATCTCGCAACACATCCTACCTTCCAGGTTTGCCTTTTCCATCCTTATGGTGCTCTTTGCTTAATCCTTAGTTCTGTAAACTAGAAGTTAAAGGTGTGATTGAAGTTTAACCCTAAAAAAACCTGAGTCAAGAGTTGGGTACTTCTGAAGACATAATGTCTGGTTGTCCATGTCATTGCTAATTTCTTGTGTTACTTTGATTCATAAAATTCTCCTTTTAACGTGAGGGTAAGCCCTGGCTGGGTATACCAGAAGGTTGCAGGTTTGATATCTGTTGGGGTGCATATGGGAGACAAGTAATGGATGTTTCTCTGTCTCTGCCCCCTACCCCTTCCTGTCTCTCTAAAATCAATGAGCATATCCTTGGGTAAGAATTTTTCTAATAGTGAGAGCAATTACATTTGTGGGTTTTTCTTTTACTGCTGTCAGAACTATCTAAATCTTCATCAACCTGGAACTTTGAGTAGTAAGTAAAATAAAGTATAGATTTGTCTTTTTCTTCTTACCAACATCCAAGTATGTATCCAAGTATTTAAATAGTGGGGCAAGAGGGAAGTGATCTTGGTGGTTATACATCTGTATACATTCGTCAAAACTCATGGAACTGTACATTGGAAAGGGTGAATTTTATTGTATGTAAATTACGCTTCAGTTAAGCTGACTTTGAAAAAAACGAGCTTTCATTATGGTAATACCAGGCAAGAGCATAAATCAGACTTCCTAGTTTCCTCACCATTGATATGTTTGGTGTCCTATTATGAGAATCTCCTTTCAGTCAGCCACAAAAAATAATTATGAAAAGGAACTCACCATTAAAGTCAATTTTGAATTGTCCTATCTAGAAACTTTGTGAAAGCCTCAATTAGAAAAATGGTGTGAGAGAAGTACAGCCAAATAGAGATGCTAAACATTCATTACTTTAGCTTCTCCTAGAAATTTTCTGATAGAGTAAAAAATTATTAAAAAGAAAAAACAATTTTAATAAAAATGGGCTTTAATCTAGTGTCATTGTTTTATTACAGCTGGTTGGTCACGTGAGGCATTACTGTATAATTTTAATGTTTTATTCCATTGGTCATTAAAAATATGTATTGTAATAACTGACACTTTCATATTTTCTTACTTGTTACATCCAGACATTAACTGGCCTTCCCCACTGCATCCTTTGATGTGAATTTTTTGTTTATGTATTAAGTTTATAAATGATTGTCTTGGAAGTATGTGATTGGAGAGTGTTCCCTACATTTTTCTATCTCAGTATTCCAAAGTTTTTGTTTTTAATTTTAATGTTTTCCACTATTGTTTTTGTAATTTTGTCTACATATCCTTGCATGTGATATCCCTCTATTAAGTTAGTTCCCAAAAAGCAATATTCTCATTTTTGAGAAAGGTTATTTCTCTTTCCTTTATTTTTACTATTTTTTTTTGACATACAAAAAGTTGTACATACTAAACGTATACTACACAATGACTTTCGAGATACTCCAGTTAATTCCATTAGCATATCCATTACCTCCAAAAGTTTCCTCCCACTTAATTTTTTTTTTTGTAAAAACACTTAACAAGGTCTACCCTCTTAGTAAAATCTTAAGTACACAATATAGTATTGTTAACTGTAAGCACTATGGTATGCAGGCCTTTTATTATTATTCTTGCATAACCAAAATTTTCTTTTTTTAAAGTTATCTACTCCTAACTTGTGTGAATACTTATAGGAGTGAATTTCATTTGCATCATATTTGCAAGCTATTTTTAAAATTGTATTTATTTTTAGAGAGAGGGAGAGAGGATGGGAGAGAGCGCATCAATGTGTGGTTGCCTCTCATGTGCCCCAGGGATGTGCCCTGACTGGGAATTGAACCCAGGCCCTTTTGTTCACAGGCCAGCACTGAGCCACACCAGCCAGGGTACATATTTTATAGTTTTATAATAGCATTTGACTTTTAGTCTTAACTCTACACTTAAAAATTACCGAGGGCCCCAAAAAGCTTTATTTTTTTTTTTAAATTGCACATGACTCAAATTTTTTTTTTTTTTTAAGATTTTATTTCATTATTTTTAGAAAGAGGGTAAGGGAGAGAGGCAGAGAGGGAGAGAGACATCAATGTACGGTTGCTTTTCACCTGCCTCCAGCTACAGACCTGGCTGGAGACCTGGCTTGCAACCTGGTTATGTGTCCTGGCTGGGGAATCGAACCAATGACTTTTGGGTTCACAGGCCGGCGCCTTATTCACTGTGCTACCAGCCAGGGCTTCTAATTTTTATTTTTATTGAAATATAGTTGGATACCCCTGGCTGGTGGCACAGTGGCTAAGGCGCCAGCCTGCAAACCCAAAGGTTGCTGGGTCGATTCCCAGCCAGGGCACATGGCCAGGTTGCAAGCCAGGTCTCCAGCCAGGTCTGTAGCTGAAAGCAGGTGAGGACCAACCTTACCTTGATGTCTCTCTCCCTCCCTGCCTCTCCCCCTTCCTCTCTCTCTAAAAATAGTAAAAATCTTTAAAATATATATAGTTAGCATACAGTATTATATTAGTTTCAGGCGTACAACATAGTAATTTATATACCTTATGATGTGATTGCCACACTAAGACCTAGCAACCCTTTTGTCACCGTACAATACTTCAAGTATTACTACATTCCCTGTGTTGTCCACTACATCTCCAAAGAGCTTTTATGTGATTTACAAATATCAGTATTTACTCAATTATAAATTAAAACGATTCTTTTTAAAGCACAAGAATAGAAGAACAAATTCCATTAGTTACCATTGCGACGGTGTCACCACGCATCATGTGATCAGTGGAAAACACTAGAGAGAGCAGATGAGAACAGAAAAGGCAAATAACCTCTGAGTATTTTCACAAAAAGTTTTGACGGATGCAGACACCGCCCTCCTGCCCATTCTTGGCATCATACTTCGAGAACTGTTGTTTGTCACAAGTCTTTATCTACCCTTAGAATGAGTGCCTCTCTGTGAGGCCCGGAGCCCTGGCAAGGAACCGCAACCCCCGCCCCCGACCACTAAGATTCAGAGCCCAGCCCTCCCGGAAGTCAGAGTTGCGCGCGCACGCCAGGCCTCCGACTTCCCGGCGTGCCCCGGGCCTGCGGCATAAATATGCGCAGGCCGTGGCCACTCACGTGACCTGCGGGGCTGCAGAGGCGGGAATCTGTGAGTGGGTAGGGTAGCAGGGGTTCCCCATCGGCACCCCCTGGCCTACAGTTGCCAGTTCTAGCCTGCTAAGGAAGGAAGTCGGCGTGGGAGGAAGGTCCCAGCTAGAGCCTTCGCTCCCTCCTGGACCCACGCGGCCCGTGCTCGCCCCCGCCACCAAACCTTGCTGGGCTGTAGGTCCCCGGTGTTGAGATAACGTTTACAAACATGTCCTGGATCGAAAAGATGAGCATTTTGGGAGTGCGGAGTTTTGGAGTAGAGGACAAAGATAAGCAAATTATCTCTTTCTTCAGCCCCCTTACAATTTTGGTTGGACCCAATGGGGCGGGGAAGACGGTAAGTCCGGAGTAGCCACCTTCAATTTACGGGTTGCTACGTCCTATGAACCTGGAAAATAAAATACCTAGAGCGTTAAAAACGCTTTTTAGGACCAGTGGCAGCCCTACGGCTCCGTTCTCGGGGCCCCAGGAAGGTCCTGCCTGTTCCTCCGGTGGGGGGACTCCGGGGCTCCGGGGGCGTGGCCAGCGACTTGAAAGTCGCCCAGACCCAGCGTCGTAACGGTGTCGGGGCCTGTTAGATAAGATTTATTTTAGAATTTCATGAAACCGAGAGCTCTGTCCTACCAGAGACCTTTTTATTTGTTTTAACACTCCTTGCTCCCAAAACAGTATTTCCTGGTATTTGTTTCAATATAGAAACTTCAGAAAAAGTTACAAAATATAAGTATGCGAATTTACTATATGCCGACTGTATAAGCAAAACAAATGAGAAACAAATGGCTGAATTTTAATAAGAAACTGATGGCGGTGGGGCTTAAATTGGAAAACTGCAGGCATACCTAATCTTATTGCGTGTTGCTTTATTGCTCTTAGCAGGTGCTGCAATTTTTGCAAACAAGGCCAGTCCCTCCACCAGCAAAAAAACAAGAACCAGCCCTGGCTGGTGGCACAGTGGATAAGGTGCCTGGCCTGTGAACCCAAAGGTCGCTGGTTTGTTTCCCAGTCAGGGCACATAACCAGGTTGCAAACCAGGTCTCCAGCCAAGTCTAGCTGGAGACAGGTGAAAGGCAACTATACAATGATGTTTCTCTCTCTCCCTTCCCCTCTCGCTGAAAAATAATAAAATATTTAAAAACAACAACAAAAAACCATGACCTGCTTTATTGCGGTGGTTTGGGACTAAATCAGCAATATTTCTGAGGTGTGTATTTTGTTGTCAGGATGCTCTTACGAAGTCAAAAAAATTGGATACAGCCCTGGGAATATTTATAAATTTTAGTTGAGCACTGAAATGGCAAGCAATTATAGAAAAAAATATAGTCAAGAGGCTGTCTTTTTCTGAAAAGGTGACTTGAGAAAAAAGCAAGAAAGTATCCGTGTTAGGGAGAAGAGGGAATGAAGTTCTGTTAAAAGTGTAGAGAAAGATAAGGGTCAGCGTTGAGAGCTGAATGCTTGAGTCTTGTCTACTTTTACATAAAAATGTTGTATTTATTGAATGCCTGTTTTGTACGTAGCATTGCATTAAGTGATCTGTAGAGGAGACTCGTATCATGTTTATGAGTATTGGCTGCCTGAATAAATTTTTTGCTTCACCATTTGTTAGCTATGTGACATTACAAGAGGGACCTAAATGTTCTGTACCTTAGTTTCCTTATTTATAAAATGGAGGAAAAAATAGTTCCTACAGCCAATGATTAATGTGAGAATTAAATGGTTGCTCTATGTAAAAGTAGTTATTACAATACCTAGACATAGTAAGATCTTTGTAACTGTTAGCCATTGGTTTTGGTAATTTTTTAGAAAACTTTCAGTTTTATCAAGGTATAATTGATATATAAACCTGTAAGATATTTAAAGTATAATCCTGGTGATTTGATAACACCTAATGGTGAAAGGATTCTCCCTATTAATTAATCCATTGCCTCACATATTTATCCTTTCTTTAGTGAAAACATTTAAGTTGAGCAAATTTCAATTATACAATGGTGTTGTTAACTATGGTAACCATGTTTTACATTAGCTATTGTTACGGAATTAACTTGGATGGTTTTAATTGGAAATAGAGAATTTTTCCAAATAACTTTTTACTTTATTATACTTTCTGAATTATATAGTATTTCTGTGAACTTACAATTGTTCTCTTACATCTAAACGTATCTATATTACAGGTTTTATGTCAAATTTTATCTGACTGTATCCTTTATAGTTTATGGTAAATAATGTTTTTATAGTGAATATTTTATGATTGACTGCTATGGTTCTCTTATGACTACATAATATAATTTTCTCTTTTCTTTAGACTATTATTGAATGTCTAAAATATATTTGTACTGGAGATTTCCCTCCTGGAACCAAAGGAAATACATTTGTTCATGATCCCAAGGTAATGGTGCTTGCAAAATTTTGTACTATTAAAATTTTTTAAATCTTATCATTATAAAAGTGTTAACAGCTTATTGTAGAAACCTAGAAATGGAAAAGTATAAAAATATATGAGAGTCACCCACACACAGTTTCAGCACCCAGTGAAAACCATTGTTGATAATTTCAGGTATTTTTTTATCCTTTACATACTGTTTTACATAGCTGAAATCATGGTCAAATTTTGTATTCTGGGTTTCTTCTTGTTCCTTCAGTAGCAGTTTCTCCCTCTTCATGGAATCATTCACATCAGCATATAGGCCTGCTCTGTTAGCTTTAATCTGTAAACATAAACAGCAGTCTCTAATCCAAATTACACTCTGGCTACTTACTACCTCTTTGTTCTAGTTTATTACAAAATTCACAAGAGTTGTGTCTTCATTGCTTTCCATGTTGTCTTCAGATTTTCTTTTTTTCCTCACTGAACTTGCTTTTGTAAGGTCACCAGTAATCTCCATGTTGCCAGATAAAGTAGTCATTTTCTAATTCTCAATAACTTCTCGGCAGATTTGGTATAGCTGGTTATTCTTTTTATTTATTTATTGGTAAAGATTTTATTCATTATTTTCAGAGAGAAGGGCCGGGAGGGAGGAAGAAAGGGAGAGAAGCATCAGTGTATGGTTGCTTTTCACTGGCCTCCACTTAAGAACCTGACTGGAGACCTGGCTTGCTACCTGGTTATGTGCCCTGGCTGGGGAATCAAACCAGCGACCTCTGGGTTCACAGGCCGGTGCCTTATCCACTGAGCCACACCAGCCAGAGTGATCGTTCGCTTTTTAAAAAGCATTGCTCTCTTGACTTCCATGACATTGTAATCTCATACCCGCTTTTTCACTGGCCACACCGTAATCTTTGCTGAGTCTACTTTTGCTTGACTCTTAGGCGATCTCATTCAGCCTCATCACTTTTAATACTGGTTATATGCTGATGACTTCCAAATTTATTCCTAGTCTTTCAGAAATAAGAGAAACACAGTTGTGTGTTTGGCTACTTAATGGGCATTTCAAATTTAACGTGTTCAAATAAAACTCTTAGTCCCCTGTCTGTGATCCCACTCATGTTCTCAAATTCATTACTGTCCCAGTACTCTCCATTTTAATAAGTGATATCATCGTCCACACATTTGCTCATTTCAAAACTTGTGTGTCTTCCTTTGATTGAGTCCTTCATCTCATCCTGCTTCCAATTACAGGCAATGCTTAGCTACCCTGAAATATGTACAAAATGTGTCCATTTCATCTCCACTGCTCTTTACCTGTTCCAAGCCACCACCTCCTTTCCTTTAAATTATTCTAGTGGACTCCAATCGTGTTTCCTTGTCTTTATTATTTTCTTAAAATTCATTTTTCAAATGTTTAAGAAGAGTAAAAAGGCTTACAATTAATGACCTATACTTTCATTTTAAACTTGAAAAAGCCAAACTCAAAAAAAGTAAAAGGAGGGAAATTAAGGATAAGAAAAAAACTCAGTGAAAGAGAATACAATGACAATAAACTAGAAGCTCATCCTTTAAACAAATATAATTAATAAACCTCCAAGCAAAGTGATCAAGAAAAAAGAAACAGAAATGACCAATAACAGGAATGGAAAAGGTGACATCACTACAGATCTTACAGACAGTGTGTAGGGAATGTAGTCAGGGAATATTGTTAGCAGCCTTATGCCATTCCAACAACTTAAAAGAAATGGATAAATTCTTTAAAGGACTCAAACTGTCAAAGCTTCCACAAGAAGAAATATACCTTTGAAGAAATTGATTCATAGTTAAAAACCTCACAAGAAGAACTTGTTTGAATTCTACCATACATTTTTGGAAGGCAGTTCTATATATCCTTTCAGAAAAATGAGGCAGAGAAAATACATCCCAACTGCTTATGGGAGTAGCATTACCCCATACCAAAACCAGAGTAAGACATTACAAGAAAACTGCAGATGGATAACCTCTCATAAACACAAATGCCAAAACCCTTAGCAAAATACTAGCAAATTCAGCAATATGCAAATGAAGATAATACACTTTGACTAAATAAGGTTTATCTCAGGAATGCAAGTTTTGTTTAATATTTGAAAACCAGTCAGTCCATGTAATTTGCCACATTAACAAAGAAAGAATATTTAAGCATCAGTAGGTACAAAAACACCATGTAAGTTTAATATTCATCCATGATAAAAACTCAGTACCGTCCTTCATTCCTAAGTAATTCAGTCCAAAGCCAGCAGGTGAGGCTGAGGGAGGATGGCATCAACAAAAGGCGAGCTTTGGCAGTGTAGTTAGGGCTTGAAGCCCAGGTGGGGAATGAATGAGTCTGTAGTTAGATTTTAAAAGAAAAAAAAAGGAGGGGGTGGAGGACAGAGCCTTTTCTTAAGTAGAATTTAATTTTTTACATAATCTTCATTGTATTTTTTTCCATTACCATTTAGTCCCCTTACATTCCCCTCCCCGCAACACTGTTGTCCATGTCCATGAGCCCTTTTGCCTTTTTATTCAATCCCTCCACCCCCTCACCAACCCCGCTCTAGCTGTCTGTCGTCAATTATAGTTGACATACAATGTATTGATTTCCAATGTACAACATAGTGATTAGACATTTATATAACTTAACTAAGTGATCACCCCGATAAGTCCAGTACCCTTCTGTCACCGTACATAGGTATTACAGTCATATTGACTATATTCCCTATGCTGTACTGTACATATATCCCTGTGACTTACAACTGCCAACTTAATCCCTTCACATTTTTCACTAATCTCTCCAACTCCCCTCCCCCTAACTGCATCTGGCAACTATCAACTGGCTCTCTGCATCTGTGAGTTTGTTTCTGTTTCTTTGTTCATTTTGTTAAGTAAAATCATATGGCATTTGTGTTTCTTTGACTTAGTTCACTTAGTGTAATACCCTCTAGGTCCATCCATGTTGTTGCAAATGGCAAGATGTCATTTTTTTTTTAATGGCATGGCTGAGTAATATTCCATTGTATACTCATGTATGTACCACATCTTCATTCATTTCTCTGTTGATGGACACTTGTTTCCATATCGTGACTATTGTATATCATGCTGCACTAAACATAGGGGTGAATATATCTTTTCAAATTGGTGTTTTGAATTTCTTCAGATAAATACCCAGAAGTGGCATTGGTAGGTTATATGGTAGTTATGCTTTTAATATTTTGAGGAATCTCTGTACTCATTTCCCTAGAGGCTGTACCAATTTACATTCCCACCAATAGTGTACAAGGGTCCATCCCCTTTTCTCCATATCCTGGCCAGCACTTATTTGTTGATTTATTGATGATAGGTATCCTGACAGGTGCGAGGTGATATCTCATGTGGTTTTAATTTGCATTTCCCTGATGATTAATGACATTGAGCATCTTTTCATATGTCTGATGCCCATCTGTATGTCCTCTTTAGAAAAATGTATATTCATGCTCATTTTAAATTGGATTGGGTTTTTTTGCTGTTAAATGGTATGAATTTCTTACATATTTTGAATACTAACCTTTTATTGAAGGTATCATTAGCAGGTATCTTCTCCCATTTAGTAGGTTTTCTTTTGGTTTTATTGATGGTTTCCAATACTATGCAAAAACTCTTTAGTTTGTTATAGAACCATTTTTAAATTTTTTCTGTTGGTAAGAGCAACAACTGTTTCTTCTAGGAGTTCATTGGTTTCCTGTCTTACATTTAAGTCTTTAATTCATCCTGAGTTTATTCTTGTAAAATAGTCTAGCTTCATATTTTTTCAGGATGTATCTGTTCACTTTTGCCAACATCATTCCTTGAAGACACAATCTTGTATACTCTTGCCTTCTTTGTCATAAGTTCATTGACCATATAGGCATGAGTTTATTTCCGGACTCTTTATTCTGTCCCATTAATTTATGTATCTGTTTTTATGCCAGCCACCACCATGCTATTTTGATTACTGTAGCCTTGTAGTATAGTTTGATATCAAGTAGCATGATACTTTGTTTCTCTTTCTCAAGATTGCTTTAGCTCATCAAGAGTCATTTTTGGTTCCATATAAATTTTAGGATTGTTTTAGTTCTGTGAAAAATGCCATTGGTATTTTGATAGAGATTGTGTTGAATCTGAATTGCTTTGTGTAGTATGGACATTTGAGCAGTGTTAATGGATCTGTTCAGATTTTCTGTTTTTTTCTTGATTCAGTCTTGCAAGATTTTATTTTCTAAGAATTTATTCGTTTCTCCTAGGTTGTCCAATTTGTTAGCATATAATTGTTTTTTGTTTGTTTTAATTTAATTTTATTGTTGTTGTATTACATCCATCCCCTTTTTGCTCCCCTCTGTCCTCTTCCCCACCCACCCACTCCTCCACAAAGTCAATCCCACTTGTTATTCATGTCCATGGTTCTTCCATACTAGGTTCTTGTCTAAACTGCTCCCCTTCTTTGCCTCTTCCTCCCCCCTTTCCCCTGCCCACTGAAGGCCAATTCACTGTATTCTTATATCTGGTTCTGTTTTGCTTGTTAGTTTTGTTCATTATTGTCCTGTAATGGGTGAGATCATATGGTATTTTTCCTTCACTGACTGGCTTATTTCACTAAGCATAATACTTTCTAGTTCCATCCATGTTGTTGCAAAGGTTAGGAGTTCCTTGTTTCTGCTATGTAGTATTCCATTGTGTAAATGTACCAAAGTTTTTTGATCCAGTCATCCACTGATGGGCACTTAGGCTGTTTCCAGCACTTGACTATTGTAAATAGTGCTGCTATGAACATAGGTGTGCATAGGTTCTTATGAGTTGGTGTTTCAGAATTCTTCGGGTATAGTCCTAGTAGTGGAATTGCTGGATCAAAAGACAGTTCCATTTTTAGCATATAATTGTTTTTAATATTTCTTTATAATCATTTTTATTCCTGTGATGTCAGTTGTCATTTGCACTGATTTTATTTATTTGGGCCCTCTTTCTCTTGATGAGTCTGGGTAAAGGTTTATCAATTTTGTTTTATCTTTTCAAAGAACCAGCTCTTGGTTTCATTGACTTTTTGTATTTTTTTAAGACTACTGTTTATTTCTGCTCTAATCTTCATTATTTCCTTCCTTCTGCTCATTTTGGTCTTTGTTTTTCTATTTCTAGTTTCTTTAGATGTAAGGTTAGATTGCATATTTGTGATTTTTATTTCTTGACATATACCTGGGTCTCCAGCCTTTTTTGATTTCTTCTTTGATCTCTGTATTAACTCATTCATTGTTTAGTAACCGGTTATTTACCCTCCGTGTGTTTGTGTGTAAATGATTCCTAGTTTTCATAACATTATCATGGGAGAATATGCTTGGTATGATCTCAGTGTTGTTAAATTTATTGAGACTTGTTTTGTGGCCTAATGTGTGTTCTATCCTGGAACATATGATAGAACACATGTTAGGCCACACATACACACTTGAAAAGAATGTGTCTTCTGTTTTGGGGTGAAAATGTTCCAAAAATATCAATTAAATCCATCTTGTCTAATGTGTCATTTTCAGCCACTGTCTCCTTGTTGATTTTCTACCTGGATAATCTATCCGTTGATGTCAGTGGGATGTTAAATGCCTTACTCTTTCTTATTGTATTACTGATGATCTCTTTCTTTATGTACCTCAATATTTGTTTTATATATTTAGGTGCTCCTATGTTGAGTACATAAGTGCTTACAGAGGTTATATCCTCTTGTTGGATTGATCCCTTTATCATTATGAAATATTCTTCTTTGTCTCTTATTATATATGGCCTTTGTTTTAAAGTCTATTTTGTCTGATACAAGTTTTTTGTTACTGTCTTTGTTTGGAAGTTTGTTTTGTCTGATACAAGTATTGTTACCGCAACTTATTGTTACCGCAACTGACAGTTTTGTTTGCATTTGCATGAACTATCTTTCCATCCCTTTACATTCGGTATGTGTCTATCAATCATATGTATGTGTGGATCTTGTTTTATATCCATTCAGTCCTCCAGTGTCTTTTAATTGTCCATTTAATCCATTTACATTTAAAGTAATTACTGATACGTATGTAGTTATTGCCATCTTATTGTTTTCTGAGTGTGTTTTAGTTCTCTGTTCCTTATTTTCTTGCTGTCTTCTCCTATGCTGGTGACTTTGTATAGTGTTCTGTTTATATTTCTTTCTTTTTATTTATAGTATATTGTAGATTTTTGGCTTAAGTTATTACCCTGTGCTTCATATACATAGGCTGTGTGTATAGCAGCCTATTTTAAGTTGGTGGTCCCTTAAGTTCAAACATATTCTAAAATTACTATAATTTTTATTCATCCCTTCCATGTTTGTATTTCTTTGTCATTGTTTTTTACTTTTATATGTGTGTGTAACCCTTAATTTATTGTAATTACAAAGATCTTCCTACTTTTGCCTTTTAACCTCTGTATTAGCTTTTACTTTTTTAAAAGATTTTATTTATTATTTTTAGAGAGAGGGGAAGGGAGAGAGGGAGAGAGACATCAGCGTACAGTTGCCTTTCACCTGCCTCCAGCTACAGACCTGGCTGGAGACCTGGTTTGCAGTCTGGTTATGTGCCCTGGCTGGGAATGGAACCAGTGACCTTTGGGTTCGCAGGCCAGTGCCTTATCCACTGTGCCACCAGCCAGGGCTTGACTTTTTGCTTTTGTCAATGAGAATTTTTTTTCTTTCCTGTGTTTTGTTATTCATATTTTAGAATCTTTTTTAAAGAAGTCTTTTCAACATTTCTTGTAATACTGGTTTAGTGGTGATGAACTCCTGTAGCTTTTTCATTTGGAAAACTCTTGATCTCATTTTATTCTAAATGATAGCTTTGCTGGGTAATCTTGTTTGTAGGTCTTTGCTTTTCATCACTTGGAATGTTTCATGTGAATCTCTTCTAGTCTGCAAAGTTTCTGTTGAAAAATCAGCTGATGTTTTTATGGGAGCTGCCTTGTATATAACTAACTGCTTTTCTCTTGCTGTTTTTAAGATTTTCTTTGTTTTTAACCTTTGGAATTTTAATTTTGATGTCTTGTTTTTGGCTTCTTTGGGTTCATCTTGTCTGGGGTGCCAAGATTCCTGGACCTGTATATCTATTTCCTTTTCCAGATTAGGGAAGTTTTCAGTCATTATTTCTCCAATAGGTTTTCAGTCTCTTGCTCTCTCTCTTTCCTTTTGGTACCTCTATCACACAAATGTTGGTGTGCTTGATGTTGTCCCAGAGGTCCCATTTGCTTTCCTTATTGGGTGTTTTCTGCTACCTTGTATTCAGATTGTTGATCGATCATCTGCTTCATGTAACCTGTTGTTGATTCCTAGTGTATTTTTTCATTTCATTTATTGTAATCTTCACTTCTGATTGGTTCTTTATGTTTCCTATCTTAGTTGAACTTCTCACTGAGTTCATCTATTCTTCCCCAAAGTTCATTTGTATACCCAGTGTTTTGAATGCAATATCTGGTAGGTTGCTTGTCTCTGTTTCATGTAGTTCTCTTTTTGGAGTTTTGTCTTGTTCTTTCATTTGGGACACATTTCTTTCTTTCTTTCTTTCTTTTTTTAATTTTATTGTTGTTGTATTACATCCATCCCCTTTTTGCTCCCCTCTGTCCTCTTCCCCACCCACCCATTCCCCCCAAAGTCAATCCCACCTGTTGTCCATGTCCATGGTTCCTTTATACTAGGTTCTTGTCTTAGCTGCTCCCCTTCTTTGCCTCTGCCTCCCCCCTCCCCCCAACCCCGTTCCCCCTGACCACTGAAGGCCTATTCCTTGTATTCATATACTTGGTTCTGTTTTGCTTATTGTTAGTTTTGCTCATTATTGTCCCGTAATGGGTGAGATCATATGATATTTGTCCTTCACTGACTGGCTTATTTCACTAAGCATAATACTCTCCAGTTCCATCCATGTTGTTGCAAAGGGTACAAGTTCCTTCTTTC
>PVIW01008867.1:0-56784 GCA_004026585.1 Noctilio leporinus
TTTGATTTCCTTTGCCCTTGGTGAAGTATCAGTAAACATATTTTTGCGTAGGATATCCGAAAGTTTACTGCCTATATTTTTCTCCAGGACCTTTATGGTGGCACTGCTTATGTTTAAATCTTTTATCCATCTTGAGTTTATTTTGGTGTATGGTGTAAGTTGGTGGTCTAGTTTTATCTTTTTGCATGTTGCTGTCCAGCACTACCACATTTTTAAATCTGTAATTGTAGGAGAAGAAAAAAAGCTCTGACATCCAAATTACTGTTTTTTTGGGTAGTTTCTGAGAACTTGCATAATCGAGAAACTGAAACAACTATTTTGCCCTCCTTTTTTACTGTGCATCTCTGTTTTAAGCAGCAGCAAGACCTTACAACAAACAGGTTAAGCTCTAACAATACAAATGGCTGTGGACCTTTTGATGGCACAATGGTTAAGAGAGGGAACTTGGGTTAGGAATCAGATGGATTCTGACTTAATTCTCCTATCATGTAATAGCTTTGTAACCTTGGCCGAATTAACCTCTTTATTACACAGTTTTTTCATCTGTAGCCTGGGGGATGATAATTGTACTTACCTCATAGGATTATTGTGCTAGATAAATTAGATAATATATGAAGCACTTAGTACACAGCCTGATTCATTAAAGGATAGTTTAACCACCTCCTCACCATTGTATGTAACTCTATATTGAAGATTGGCAATGCATGTTACAGCAGGGCTTCTCAGAACCTCTGATATGGTAAGCAAACACTATTTAGCTTTGTTTAATGCATTATTTTCTAAAGTCACTTATCTGTATAGTCCCTTCTCTCTCAAAATACTTACTATCTGAACTATAATTTGGAAAACACTGATTGCCATGCACTTAACAACTCCTTTCTTTCTCTCTCTGTGTCTCTGTCTCATTTTATTGCACTGGCCTCTTATTTTAACTGTATCGAAGTTTTGTCAATATCAAGGAGTGACTAAGCCAGTTATCTCACTATGATAAGGAAAGAATGTTTTCAGTATGATGACTAATACTGTATTACTATGGTATTTTTTATGTCAGGTTAATGTGATTTCAAAGTGTGGTTTTACAGGATAGGTTTATTCTTCTTATTGACTTTCAGAAACATCTTATCGTGAAGGTATAAAAACACATAAGACAGATTTGTGTTTGTTTTTATAATAAATATATGGGCCTTAGTGCAGAGGTTAGCTTTTTTATTACTTCATATAGCAGGAAATTTAATACTTTCAGTTGGTAGAATGTTCTTATTTATGAATTTTTATACTAAATGATACCAGAGTTTCTTCAGAATCATCCTAAATTCTTTTTTCTCTCTAATTAAGATACCTAATAGAATACTAATTGTATTTCTGTAACTTTTTCACTATTAGGTTCTTGTCACCAGGCCAAAATAAATATCCCATCTCTGAACATAATGGTCTTCCTAATTTTAATACTTAAAGTGATCTCCAACCTCATATTCCTATTGGAAAGTATACTTGAATAAAATGTAAACAAAAAGATATTTTAATTTCAACAAAAGTTTGAACACCCCTTGATGCCCAGCGCTGTGCTAGATGTGGTAGGAGGAGAAGAGTGAGCAGGAAGTAGCTTGGGATAAACAATGAAGTGGTCTTTTCCTTTCAGGGAGCTCACATTTTCAGGCTCAGTTGTATATTTTCACTAATAATGATATTTTAGACTGGCACTTAAATATCAATTTAGGTAGGGCTTTTAGAGGTACATACAAAGAGCCCTCTGTAGAATTTGGCAATATTTAAAGTATAGAGGGTATGTCTCTCCCTTCCATTAATTCTTGTATTAGCTTTATCTGGTCTGAAAGGTACAAGGTAAAGTAGCAAGTGGTGGAGGCCATGTCCTAATTTCATTGTAAGTTTTTTTTAACGTGGCTTGGTTTTATGCTCATATTTTCCCCCTTTATACAGCAACAATTTATTCAGCAGAATTCTCTTTTCCAAGATCTCACATTGTAGAAAAACAGAACCAATTTATGCAAGGACAAAACATCACCATAATTTCTTATTTTAATTTAACTTTTTTACATCATAACTTTTAATGTTGTGTTTTCATTCCCTAAAACCCCTGAAACTCTTATTTTTGTCCATTTATATTATCCAACAAATATCTTTCTATTTTAAACTTGCTGTGTATATATATGTATATCATTAGTCAATGGTTGCTTCTCCATGCACCATCAAATATTCTTATCAGATTCTGAACAGATCTGGATATTGTACAATTTGTTATCCCCAAGGATTGAATAAATTGATACTTAGAGTTAACTGATTAGCATTCCTCCAGAAAACATTAATAAATAGCAACAACAAATGGTGAATTTGGTTTCTAGACATCTTACTACTCCAAAACAGAAACTATGATGAGGGAAAACTTTAACATAAAAATTTTGTAACAATGACAGGATACCTGATTAATTAAATAACATGCATACTTCCATTTTTTGCATGGCTTTGCAATAGCCTATCTTTATTTTATTTTTCTTAGTATCAGCACAAATTTAAAGTTTATAGACATTCAATCTGTTCCAAGTCCTTTAAGATTTCTCTTTTATGACATCTGAACCTCTTCATAAGTGACCAAACTACCAGTCTCCTATTGAGAAGAAATGACTGGATTCTAAATTGACCTTGGGACTAAAATGGCATCTGTCTTAGCTCCTAAATGTAAGTGTGAAACTTAAGTGTAGTCAAGCCCCATTTAGACAGATATTATTGCCACCATTATTAGTGCTGCTCTGACAGTAAGGTAATGTCAATGGAATCAGTACCACAATAGTGTGTGTCACACTAAATCCAAGGTCTATAGAGTTGGATTACTATTCAACTTGTTTTATCTGTGTATATATATATGGTATGTCCTTGCTTTAGGCAAATGTCATGTCAAGCTATGCCTTCTTTGAATGTAAGGAGAAGGTGATGCACCTTAGACTCTGTTTACTACAATTATCTTTAAGAATGAATTTTTTTCAGATTGAATCAAGATTCAAATTATCACTTAACATAGCATATTAAAATTGGATTCATCAAACATTTATTTGATATATGTTATGTTCCCAGCACCCTGCCAAATGTTGTAGATACAGTGATGAAAGGCCCAGTCCCCAACCTGAAGGATCTAATAGATTAGGAAATGCAAGTAAACCAGATAACCTCAAGGGAAGTCTGCACTAGACAGTGTGAAAACTGAATGTCTAACCCAGATGAGCCAGGATCTTATAAAAGGAGATTGAACTTTATTCTTCAAGTGAAATGGAGCTCCTTAAGGGCCTTTAGAAAAGGAATAATATGAACATTTTTTCCTTTTCTTTTTTTTCTTTTTTTTTTTAATTGAATTTACTGGGTTGACATTGGTTAATAAATTTATATGGGTTTCAGGTGTACAATTCTATAATATATTATCTGTACATTGTATTGTGCATTCACCACCCCAAGTCATGTCTCTTTCTGTCACCATTTATCCCCCTTTACCTTTTTCTGCCTCCCTCACTCTCCTTCCCCTCTGGTAATCACTACTGTTGTCTGGCTTTTTTTCTTAATCCCTTCTTTGCCTGTTCATACAGATTCCCAGCCCTGCTCCACTCTGATAGCTGTCAGTCTGTTCTCTATATCTAAGAATCTATTTCTATTTTTGCTTGTTTATTTTGTTCATTATATTACACATGTGAGTGAAATCATAAGATATTTGTCTTTCTTTGACTGACTTATTTCACTTATCATGATGCTCTCCAGGAACATTTTTTTTTTCCTTTTAGAAAAATGTATCTAGTAGCTGTGAGGGCAATGAATTGTAGGGCTAAGATTGGTAGTTTGGAGACAAGTAAGTAGGTTGTTATAGTGATTAAGGTGAGAGCCATAACTTTCAGGTCATGTCTTCTGGAGAGATGGCTGTGGTGCAAGGATGTTAGGTGAATATGGACAGTGGTGAGCTGAAACTGAGCAAAAAGTGGTGCTACCCATTAGTCCCAGTGTGTTCTGACATGTTGACACAAGTTGACATGAGGCTTGTTAGGGTGTCCCTGCAACAATTACCTGAGCAGAGTGGGGGCAGAAGGAGCTGCAACTGGGTCAACTTGCTCCTTTCACAGCACTTCACAAGTACAAGCTACTTTCTAATAAAAGTAAGCTGAAGAGATACCTGAAAGCTGAGAAGAAGATAGTGGAGAAGGAAGAGGTGAAGCATAAGGAGTTCAGTGAGAAACAACTAACAAATCTGGCCAGTGCTGCTGCCACCAACCACATCACTGACACTGATGTGGGCACCAAGGAGAAGAGTCTGGACCTATCCAATACTACAAGATCTGCAGCAAAGCGATCCACCAACTCAAAGTCAATGGGGAAGACCTATACCCATACAAGTTCCATGTAGACATCTTATTCTCTTTACTCAAGAATTCAGGCACATGCAGCCTTGGGAGTGCCTAAGTGGCATCACCTTAAATGTGACAGGTAGGAAATATGCCTAAAGAGTGTCTGAAGGAAGGTTCATCTTCTCTGACCTTTGAGGAGAAGGAGTCAAATTCCAAGTCATGGCCAATTCCAGGATTTATAAATCACAATAATTTATCTGTATCAGTAACAAACTGTGTTGGGGAGACGATGGAAATCCTGGGAAAACCAAAAAGGAGAAGTTGCGCATCATTCATAAGCGATCACACTGCTGTCTCTTTGCGTGTATGTGTTACCTCATCTCCACCTTGGCCTTTGAGGAGAAGGAAACCAAATATCATCAGAGATACTTGGGCTTGGTCCTGAATGACTTTTTGAGGCAGAAGTTTATCTGGTCTAAGATCATCACATATAAAAGAGTTTCTTGGATGAGTTGGAATTCCTAGAGATTGAAACTCCTATGAACATCCTCTCAGGAAGAGCTGGGGCCATGTATTTTTAATCACCATCCACAATGAGGTAGAGATGAATTTATATATGAGAATTGCTTCAGCACTTTACCCTAAGATGCTAATGGTTGGTGGCATTGACCAGGTTTATGAAATTAGATGCCAATTCCTGAATAAAGGAATTGATTTGATTAACAATTCTGAGTTCACCACCTGTGAGTTTCCATGACCTAGACAGACTATCATGATCTCATGAAAATCATGGAAAAGATTATTTCAGGGATAATGGTGAAGCATCATTATCCATAAGCAGTTACAAGGTTACTTGCCATCCACATGGCCTGGAAGGCCAAGCCTAAAAGGTTGACTTTACCCCCTACCCACTTTTAGAGAATCAGCAGGGTAGAGGAGCTTGAGAAAGCCCTGGGGGTGAAGCTGCCAGAAATTGACCTCTTCAAAATTGAAGAAACTCAGAAAATTCTTGTTGACATCTGTATAGAAAAAGCTGTTGAATACCCTCCACCTGGGGCCACAGTCAGACTTGTGGATAAGCTTGTTCGGAAGTTCCTGTAAATGATGCACCAATCCTACATTGAACTATGATCACCTGCAGATAATGAGACCTTTGGCCAAATGACACTGCTATAAAGAGGATTTGACTGAGCCCTTTGAGCTTTTTGTCATGAAGAAGAAAATATGCAATGTTAACACCAAGCTGAATGACTTCATGAGGAAGTAACAGCTTTTCAAAGAACAGGTTAAGACCAAGGCTGCTGGGGATAATGAAGCTGTTCTTAGATGAACATTTCTGTACTTCCGTGGAATATGGGCTGCTTCGCAAGGCTGGCTCAGTTGTAGGCATCAACAGAGTCACAATGTTTCTCACAGACTCCAGTAACATCTGTTTCTTGCCATGAAACCTAAGACAAGGAAAATGTAGCAACTGCTGATACATCGGAAAGCACAACAGCTAGCAAATATGTCTAGAAAATAATAATTGCAAGTCACATAACTCAGGCATCTTTCTACTTCAGCAAAAGACCAAGGACTGCGAGGAAATTCTTATATGTTGCTATCCATTTGACTATTGCAGTTCGGTTACCAGAAGACAAAAAAGGAATTAATTCCTTTATACCCCATGTTACCAAATAAACCACTTTATGAAAAAACTAATTTCATAATAATACATAGACATTATTTGCCACATTCACTGTTGACATTTACATGAAAAGTGTAAAAACAGTGGTTGGCAAAAACTGCTGACCACTTAGCACAAATTAAGACAGTAGCACCAAACAATGTTGTATACTATATCTCCATTAATTTTTCAGTAAAAAGAAAATGTCAGTTTTACTTAAGACTATCCTTGACAAATCACTAGGGATAATTAATTTTATTATCCTATTATTTATCCTACTGTGTTGTACACAACTTTTAAAACACATTCTGTGTGATGAAATGAGAAGTAGGCATAAAACACTTCCACACCAGTATAAAATATAACAGCTTCCTGAAAGAGAAGCATTTGCATAACTACTTGTGAGCTGAACTAGCTGCCTTCTTCAAAAGCTACTTTTTAACTTGAAAAAACTACTGACAAACAGTGGTTATCCAGACTTGGGTGTTTGAAAGACCTTTTCTCCAAAATGAGCCAAATTAGCCTGTTGTGTCAAAGAAAACAAATAAGAGTGACTGTTGTTAATGATAAAATTTAAGTGCTTAAGCAAAAATTAGAACTTTAGAAACTTTATCCACCATGTGATCTTGACAACTTCCTAATACTTAGACTTTCTGATGCCATCAATAGTGATACAGTATCAAAAAACAACTATGGGCAAAAATTCTGGTCAAGATGGCAACATCAGTAAACACAGCTTATCTCCTTGCACAACAGCATCAAAATTACAACTAAACTACAGAACTGCCATTATTCAGAACTGCCAGAAATTGAGCTAAATGGAAGTCCTACAACTATGAAATTAAAAAAGAAACTACATTGAGACTAGTAGGAGGGACAGAAGGACTGGTCCTATACCCATGTGTGGTAGATAAAAATCAAAAGAGATATCTTGGGAATGAAGGATTCTGTGCTAGGAAGATCAGTCTCCATAAATTCTGGCTGTAAAAACCATTGGAGATTGAGGCTGTGGAAGACAGAAACTTCAGGAATACCAGGCAGTTCCTCTTAAAAGATCTGTGCATGGGCTTACAGATACATTCCCTCTGAGCTCCAGTCATGGGCAAACAGCTTGAAAGGCACCAGTGGCATATGGGGAAGAACTGAAGTGTCTGGCATTAGTGTGAGAGTAGGGGGATAGCTTTCTTCTAGACAGAGGTGGCAGGTTGGTGCTGTATCTGAGACTCCATCAACCTAGTTAACACTGTTTGCCCCATCCTGGTGATTCACTGAGGCTCAACCCCACCCAAGCTGTTTCTAGTGGCATGGCATGGTTCATACTTATGATTTTCCTAAATTCTCTTAAACAAGCGGCATCTGGCTTCAGTGAGCCCTCTACCTCTCCCAAAGTGGCCCCAGGCCCAGCAAGGCATGCAGCTGGCCTTGGTATGCAGATTGCCATTGCTTGGGCACCTTCAAGCCCAGCACAAGTAGCAATCATATGAATATCACTGTGTAGCTTATGCTGGGTGGCCCAAGACAACACAAGAAGTATCTGACCTTCCCTGCACCTTCTTGGAGGTGCTAGAGCCTGCACACCCAGTGGATATCAGAGTACAACTACCCAGCCACCTCCACAAACAACACAATCAAGGGGTGGACTCAGCAGGCACCAGAGCCCTGCTGAACTAAATCCTTCAGTGTTCAAAGATTGGGTTAGTGGTCACAGCCAGTCCTTACAGCTGATCTGCCTGGGTAAATCCCTCCCATTGACTTGCCAACAGTAGTCAAGGCTCAACTACAAGAGAAGGGTATACGCAGCCCACATGGTGAATACAACTCCAGTACTTAGCTTAGGTAATAGGGAAGAGCACCACTTACATTAGGCCACTTTACCCAGCCAGGGAGACATAGCAACTCTACCTAATACATAGAAACAAACCCAGGGAGGCTGCCAAAATAAGGACATGAAGAAACATGATGCAAATGAAAGAAGAGAACAAAACTCCAGGAAAAAAAAAAAGCTAAACAAACTGGAGACAAGCAATCTACTAGATGCAGAGTTCAAAACAGTGGCTATAAGGATGCTCAATGAACATAGGCGAAGATTAGATGAATTCAGAGAGAACTTCAACAGCATAAAAGAGGACATGAAAACCATTAAAAAAAAAATGGTCAGAAATGAAAGATACACAAACTAAACTGAAGCACAGTTTACAGAGAATCAACAGTAGAGTGGACGAAACCAAGAATCAAACCAGCAATTTGGAATATAAGGAAGCAAAAATACCCAGTCAGAACAGAAAAAAAGAAAAAAGAATGCAAAAAATTGAGACAGTGTAAGGAGCCTCTGGGACAACTTCAAGAATAGCAACATTTGAATCATGGGGGTGCCAGAAGGTGAAGTGAAAGAGCAAGAAATTGAAAACCTATTTGAAAAAATAATGACAGGAAACTTCCCTAACTTGATGAAGGAGATAGACATACAAGCCTAGTAATCTCAGAGAATCCCCAACAAGGTGAACCAAAAGATGCCTACACCAAGACACATCATGATTAAAATACAGAATGTTAAAGACAAAGAGTGAATCAAAAGCGCAAGAGAAAAGCAGCTAGTTTCTTGCAAGGGAGCTCCCATAAGACTGTCAGCTGATTTTTTTTTTTTTTTTTTTTTTTAAAGATTTCACTTCATTATTTTTAGAAAGAGGGGAAGGGAGAGAGACATCAATGTATGGTTGCTTTTCACCTGCCTCCAGCCACAGATCTGACTGGAGACCTGGCTTGCAACCTGGTTATGTGCCCTGGCTGGGAAATCAAACCTGCGACCTTTGGGTTCGCAGGCCGGCACCTTACCCACTGTGCTACCAGCCAGGGTCAGCTGATATTTTTAAAAGGAGCTTCACAGGCTACAAGGGGCTGGCAAGAAATACTACATGATGTAAAACAAGGATTTACAATCTAGATCACTCTATCTAGCAAAGCTATCATTTAGAACAGCAGTCCCCAACCTTTTTAGCATCAGGGATAACTTTGTGAAAGGCAATATTTTCACAAACTATGGTGTGAGGGATGGTTTTGGGATGATTCAATCACATTACATTTATTGTGCACTTTATTTCTATTATTATTATATCAAAGCTGTGACCAAGACAGGTGTGCAATACTGGAAAGAAGCAGAGATAGATGTGGTAAATAAAATGGGCAGGCCATGCATGGACTAAAATAAGTGTCAGATTCTGACTTAAAACTTGCCACCAGATGCAACTGTATAATTGAGCTACATCTATTCCCTTGCTACTAAAAAGCCTGCCGCCAGATGCAGCTTGTCTCTTGCCACTGACTTCAAGGATTTTGATATGAGTGAAGGCAATTGATTTATTATGGTGTCTGTGCAGTCGAACCTCTCTAATGATAATCTGTATTTTCAGCCATTCCCCAGTGCTAGCATCCTTGCCTCAGCTTCACCTCAGATCATCAGACAGGCATTAGATTCTCATAAAGAGTGCACAAACTAGATCCCTCACTTGTGCAGTTCACAGTAGGGTTGGCACTCCTATGAGAACCTAATGCCAGCATTGATCTGACAGGATGTGGCGCTCAGGCAGTAATGAGAGTGATGGGGACTGGTTGAAAATTAGGTGAAGCTTCGCTCTCTCACCTGCCACTCACCTGCTGTGTAGCCCTTTTCCTAACAGGCCATAGACCAGTACTGGTGCATGGCCTGAGGGTTGGAGACCTCTGATTTAGAGTCAAAGGACAGATAAAGAGCTTTCCAGACAAGAAAAAGCTGAAGGAATTCATCACCATCAAACCACTATTATATGAAATGTTAAAAGGTCTTCTTTGAGAAGAAAAGGAGATAAAAATATGAACAATAAAATTGCAACAAATACATATCTTTCAATAATTTAATCTAGAAAACAAAATAAACAAGTGGCACAGAAATGAAACCATAGATACAGAGAATGTTTTGATGGTTACCAGATGAGAGGCATGTTAGGAAAATGGACAGAAAAGGTGAAGGGATTAAGAAGTACAAATTAGTTGTTACAGAATAACCATGGGGATGTGAAGTATAGCATAGAGTTTATATTGGGTTGGCCAAAAAGTTTGTGGGGGGTTTTTTCTGTAAAATAAAACACGCATTTTCACTTTCAATAATAATTTTATTGATTTGGATATTTTGAGTATGTTAGCTATCTCCTGTGTGGTATAACATTGATTGTTCTCATTTAATGTCTCAATTTGATAGCTATCAACTTTAGTTGGTCTACCCAACTATGGAACATTGTCCAGTAAGAACTCTCCAGCATGAAACCTCACAAATCACTTTTTTACAATTTAATTTTATTGTTGTTGTATTACATCCATCCCCTTTTTCCTTTCCTCTGTCCCCTTCCCCACCCACCCACTCCCCACCAAAGTCAATCCCACTTGTTGTCCATGTCCATGGTTCTTCCATACTAGTTCCTTGACTAAACTGCTCCCCTTCTTTGCCTCCTCCTCCACCCTTCCCTCTGCCCACTGAAGGTCTATTCATTGTATTCATGTATCCGGTTCTGTTTTGCTTGTTTGTTTGTTTTGTTCATTATTGCCCTGTAATGGGTGAGATCATATGGTATTTGTCTTTCACTAACTGGCTTATTTCACTAAGCATAATACTTTCCTGTTCCATCCATGTTGTTGCAAAGGGTAGGAATTTTTCCTTTCTGCTGTGCAGTATTCCATTGTGTGAATATACCAGTTTTTGATCCAATCATCCACTGATGGGCACTTAGGCTGTTTCCAGCACTTGGCTATTGTAAATAGTTCTGCTATGAACATAGGGGTACATAGGTTCTTCTGAATTGGTGTTTCAGGGTTCTTTGGGTATAGTAACAAGATCATTTTAAAGCATTCATAAGTTAAAGTTGCTTCTTATCCATTCAGCTGCCCTATGTCTTTTGATTGGTGCATTTAATCCATTTACTTTTGTACCTGTGTTCCTGTCTGTCTCTGTTTCTTCATCTTCTTTTTCAGTCTCTTTTCATTTTGTTGCACTGCCTGGGAATTTTTTTCTACATTGACCTCCAGCTTGCTGATCCAATCCTCTGCTTTCTCTAGCCTGCTTTTGGTTCCTTCTACTGAGTTCTTCAATTCAGAAATGATATTCTTCATTTCTTCCTGGCTCTTACTGATGGTTTCTATGTCCTTTTTAATGCTTGTGTAGTTCTCAGTAAGTTCCTTGTAGCCTTCCTGGAGTTCTTTGTAGTTCCCCTGGAGTTCTTCATAGTTCCCCTGGAGTTGTTTGTAGTTTTCTTTGAACTGGCTGAGCTCATTGAGCTTCTCTAGCACCATTATTTTGAATTCCATGTCTGATAGAGTGTTTGTCTCTATTTCATTTTGCACTCTTCCTGGGGATTCCTCCTTTCCATTTGCTGAGGGTTTTATTTAGGAGGCTCTTGTTTGTTTCTGCTTCTTAGATTGGTCTGCTTTGACTTACTGTCTTAGTGGTGTGACCTTCTGGTGTAGAGGTGCACGTTTTTACTTCCTGGATCTGTGCTTGGTGATGTCAGCTTGTGTCCCAATCTGGGCCTAGTCACCAGTTGGAGACTACCAGAGATCCACTATCTTTGTCTCCTTTAGTTGTTAATCCAATCGGCCTGTGATCAGTGCTTAGTTTTAGGTTCTGCTTGGCAGAGCAGATGAATTCAGTTGTTAATCCAATCAACCTGAGATCCCAGGTCTGGTTTAGGCACTGCTGGGTGGGGTGGATTAATTCTTATTGGTGGGGTTGTAGCTTCCCCTCAGGCTCCTGCCCTTTGGAGAGGAGTGGTCTGCTGGCTGTATGGGGGATGGGTCAGCACTGGACTCGTGGGCTGCTCCCTCAACTCTCCCCCTAAAGCCACTGACTCAAACCCTCCTTAAGTGTCCCTAGTCCACTGTACCCTTTCTCTGCTGGAGACCAGGGTAGGTGGGTGCCTCTATATTCTTGTGCGTGATCCCTTTCAGAATTTAGTCTCTTTGTCAAGCAGGCTAAACCTGGTGGCTTTTTGCTTTTCACAGCTGGGTGCTGTTTTACTCTCACCTTTGTTGCTGTAGGCTGGGAAACCCAGTTGGGAGTTTAGATCCCACCCTTCTCAGGTGGAGCCCTGGACTGCTGAGATGTTTCTCTGTCCCTGTAGCTGCTGTCTGTGGGAGACCCGCCAGCCCTCTTGAGTCTCCATATTTCCTACCAGTCACATTGTGATGAATTGGCTCTTCTGTTCTGTCTGTGGTAATAAGACTTCTGTCCAATTGGTGTTATGTTGGTTATTCTGGATGATTTCTCCTCAATTAATTTGTAATTCTAGTTTGGTGTTGGGAGGAGATTGGTATAGTTCCACTTACTCCTCCGCCATCTTGGTTCTCCACAAATCACTTTTGACATGTTCGATCAGTTACATCATCTTCTGCATACACCACACAAATATTTTGTATTTCATTTGCATTTTTATCTTTCTTCAAATAATAAAGCATAATATGCAAATTATGATGCTTATTTTCTTCCATCTTCAATATTAAAATGGCTTAACAAAAATTCACCAATTTTGATAAGTTTTTAAATGAATGCTGATATGACAGCTGTCACAATACAATCTAACAAAATTGTCTCAAATGAAGTTAAAGACAACTAAGCCCAAGTAGAGCCATCGTATGAAGAAAACAAATGAACATTTTGGCCAACCCAATAAAACAAGGAAAACAGTGTGAGGATTGTCTGAAGGTGTAGGGCTCTTGGGGGTAGGGCAGCAAAGGGGGGAAATTGGGACAGTTGTAATAGCAGAGACAATCAAATGTAATTTAAATTAAAAACATAAACAACAATGATTTTCTTGGTTATTGTATTCTCTTGAAATGAGTCACCACAATCTGTTTCACTGGATGAGTTCATATTCTTAGTAATGAATGGCTCAGGTATATGAAACATTTCCAAGTGTCTAGAGGGAAGGGGCTATATTTTTTTCCTTTCCACGACAAAAGCTAGCACAATGTCTGGTATGTGTCTTTTATATAATTGATCTACAAGAAAGTTAATTGAACTACAACCTTGAATTTATTAGCACTATGCTTTCATCGAATGGTCTGTGTGACCCATATTTAACCTGGTATTTCCTTAAGCCTGGTACTTTCTATTTTATTTTTTAGATTAAATAAATGTGATATTTTATTTTACTTTATCTCTAAGTTATTTTTTAATTTAACTTTATTGTTGTATTAAATCCAACCTTTTTTTACCCCCTCTGACCCTTCTCCACCCACGACTCCCCACCAACGTCAATCCCACTTGTAGTCCATTTCCATGGTACTTCCATGCTACCTTCTTGACTAAACTTCTCCCCTTTTTTGTCTCTTCCTCCCCTACTTCTCTTCTTTGCCTCTTCCTACCCCGCTCCCCTGTCCATGGAAGATCTATTCATTGTATTCATGTATTTGGTTCTGTTTTGCTTGCTGTTTATTTCATTTAGTATTGTCCTGTAATGGGTGAGATCATATGTTATTTGTCTTTCACTGACTGGCTTATTTCATTAAGCATAATACGTTCTAGTTCTAGCCATGTTGTTGCAAAGGTTCGGAGTTCCTTCTTTCTTTCTGCTGTGTAGTTTTCATTGTGTAAATGTACCAAAGTTTTTTGACCCAATCATCCACTCATGGGCACTTAGGCTGTTTCCAGCACTTGGCTATTGTAAATAGCACTGCTGTGAACATAGGAGTACATAGGTTCTTATGAATTGGTGTTTCAGGATTCTTCGGGTATAGTGGAACCCTAGTAGTGGAATTGCTGGATCAAAAGGCAGTTCCATTTTTAGTTTTTTAGGGAAACTCCATACTGTTTTCCATAGTGGCTGCACCAGCCTGCATTCCCACCAAAAGTGCACCAGGGTTCCCTTTGCTCCACATCCTCTCCAACACTTATTGATTGTTGATTTGTTGATGATTGCTATCCTGACAGGTGTGAGGTGGTATCTTATTGTGGTTTTAATTTGCATCTCTGATGGGTAGTGAAGTTGAGAATTCTTTCATATGCCTTTGGGCCCTTTGTATATCTTCCTCAGAGTTGTCTGTTCAGGTACTTTGCCCATCTTTTAATTGGGCTGTCTGTCTCCCTGGTGTTGAGTCGCATATGTTCTTGCTATATTTTGGAGATCAAACCCTTGTCTGAGATATCATTGGCAAATATGTTTTCCCACACAGTTTGTTCCCTTTGAATTTTGCAGTTGTTTTCTTTAGCTGAACAGAAAATTTTCAGTTTGATATAGTCCCATTTTTTTTTAATTACCTTTGCCCTTGGAGAAGTATCAGTAAACATATTTCTGAATAGGATATCTAAAATTTTACTGCTTCTAATTTTCTCTAGGACCTTTATGGTGACACTGCTTATATTTAAGTCCTTTATCCATCTTGAGTTTATTCTGGTGTATAGTGTAAGTTGGTGGTCTAGTTTTATTTTTTTACATGTCCCTGTCCTCCCAAGACCACTTGTTGATGAGACTGTTTTTACTCCATTTTTGGTTCCTTCTTCCTTTCTCAAATATTAATTAACCATGGAGTTCTAGGTTTATTTCTGGGCTTTCTGTTGTGTTCCATTGGTCTATGTGTCTATTCCTATGCCAGTACCATATTACAATAGCCTTATAGTATAGTTTGATGTCCAGTATTGTGATTCCTCCTACCTTGTTCTTCATTCTCAAGATTGCTGTGGCTATTTGTGGGCATTTTTGGCTCCATATAAATTTTTGAAGTATTTTTTTCTATCTCTGAAGTGTGTCATTGGGATTTTAATTGAAATTGCATTGAATCTATAGATTGCTTTGGGTAGTATGGACATTTTAATGATGTTCATTCTTCCCATCCATGAACATGGTACGTGCTTCCAATTTTTTGTATCTTCCTTAATTTCTTTCTTCAGTGTTCTCTAGTTTTCTGAATACAGGTCTTTTACCTCCTTCGTTAAGTTGGTTCCTAAGTATCTTTCTTGTTGCTGTGGTAAATGGGATTTGTTTTCTCGCTTCTATTTCTGATGTTTCATTATTGGTATACAAAAATACCTTTGATTTCTGGATATTGACTTTATATCTAGCTATTTTGCTAAATTTGCTTATTAGGTCAAGTAAGGTTTTGGTGGAGTCTATCGGATTTTGTACATACACTATCATATCATCTGCAAATAATAACAGTTTGACTTCCTCCTTTCCAATTTGGATATCTTTGATTTCTTTTTCTTCTCCGATAGTTGTGGCTAGAACTTCCAAAACAATGTTGAACAGAAGTGGAGAGAGTAAACAGCCTTGTCTTGTTCCTGATCTTCGAGAGAAAGCTTTTAGATTTTTCCCATTGATTGTGATGTTAGCTTCAGGTTTCTCATATATGGCCTTTATTATGTTGAGGTATGCTCTCTCTATTCCCATTTTGCTGAGTGTTTTTATCATAAATGGTGGTTGTAGTTTATCAAATGCTTTTTCAGCATCTATTGATATGATCGTATGGTTTTTGTCTTTCATTTTGTTTATGTGATGTATTACATTTATTGATTTGTAAACATTGTACCATCCTTGCATCCCTGGGATGAAACCGACTTGATCATGGTGTATGATCTTTTTAATGTATGGCTGGATCCAGTTGGCTAATATTTTCTTGAGAATCTTAGCATCTATGTTCATCAAAGTTATTGGCCTATAGTTTTCTTTCTCAGTTGTGTCTTAACCTGGTTTTTGGATTAGAATAATATTGGCCTCATAGAAAGAGTTTGGGAGTCTTCCTTCCTGTTTGATTTTTTGAAGTAGGTTGAGAAGGATAGGAGTTAGTTTTTCTCTAAATGTTTGGTAGAATTCACCTGTGTAGCCATCTTGTCTGGGGCTCTTGTGCTTTGGGAGATTTTGGATTACTTTTTCAATTTCACTAGTTGTTACTAGTCTATTCAGGATTTCTGCTTCTTCTGGATTCAGTTTTGGTAGATTGTACATTTCAAGAACTTTGTGCATTTCACCCAAGTTGTCATATTTCTTGTGATATAGTGGTTTGTAGTAATTTCTTACAATCATTTGTATTTCTGAAGTATCAGTTGTGATTTCTCCTATGTTATTTCTGAGTTTGTTTATTTGGCACCTCTCTCTCTTTTTCTTGATGAGTCTGGTTAAAGGCTTGTCAATTTTGTTTATTTTTTCAAAGAACCAGCTCCTGGACTTGGTGATTCTTCAAATTGTAGTTTGAATCTCTGAGTTATTTAGTTCTGCTCTGATCTTGATGATTTCCTTCCTTCTACTTGCTCTGGGCTGTGTTTGTTATTGTTCCTCTACTTCTTGCAGCTTTATGCTTAGGTTGTTTGTATAAGCTTCTTCTATCCTTTTTTAGTTATGCCTGTATTACTATGAATTTCCCTGTGAGGACTACCTTTGCTGTATCCCATAGGTTTTAGGCTGTTTTGTATTCATTTTCATTTGTTTTCAGAAACCATGTGGTCTGTCTTAGAGAATGTTCCATGTGCATTTCAATAGAATGTGCATTTTGCTTCTTTGGGGTGAAAGGTTCTGTATATATCAGTTAGGTCCATTTCCTCTAGAGTATTGTTCAATGCCACAGTATCCTTGGTGTTTTTCTGTTTGGAAGATGTGTCCATTGTTGATAATGGGGTATTAATATCCCCTACTATTAGTGTGTTGCTGTCTATATCCATATTGAAGTCCTTCAAAATTTTCCTTATATATTTGGGAGCTCCTATGTTGGGTGCATATATGTTTACCAGAGTTATTTCTTCTTGATGGATTGTTCCCTTAAGTATTTTGAAGTGTCCTTCTTTGTCTCTTTTTATGGCTTTCATTGTCAAATCTACTTTGTTTGAAATTAGTATTGTTAATCCAGCCTCTTTTTTTCATGTCCATTTGCTTGATATATATTTTCCACCCTTCAATTTCAATCTGTGTCAATCTTTTGTTCTGAGGTGGGTCTGTTGAAGACAACATATGTGTGGATCATGTTTTCTTATCCATTCAGCTACCCTATGTTTTTTTATTGGCACATTTAATCCATTTACATTTAAGGTCATTATTGATAGATACTTATTTACCACCATCTTCCCCCTCTGTACCCCTCTCTCTTTCTGTCTCTGTCTGTTTCTTCATTTTTTAAAAACAGACCTTTTAGCATTTCTTGCAGTGCTGGTTTGGTAGAGATATATTCTTTTAGTCTTCATTTGTCTGGAAACTCCTTATTTCTCCTTCCATTTTGAATGAGAGTCTTGCTGGGTAGAGTATTCTTGGTTGCAGGCCTTTGTTTCCCATTACTTGGAATATTTTTTGCCATTCCCATCTGGATTGTACTGTTTCTGTTGGATAATAATTTGATAACCTTATGGAAGCCCCTTATATGTTGTGTGCTGTCTGTCTCTTGATGCTTTTAGGATTCTCTGTCTTTGAAATTTGCCATTTTCATGATTATGTGCCTTGGAGTGTGTCTGTTTAGATTCATCCTCATTGGAACCCTCTGTGCTGACCTTAAGCAATGTTTTCACTCATCATGTTAGGGGAGTTTTATCTCATTACTTTTTTGAACAAATTTTCCATTTTTTGTTTCTCTTTTTTTTTTTTTTCCTGGTATCCCTATGATATGGATATTATTGTGTTTCATATTGTCTGGCAGCTCTCTTAAAACTTCTTCATTCTTGTTCAGCCTTTTGTCATTCTGTTGCACTGTCTTGGAATATTTTTCTATGTTGTCCTCCAGCTCACTGATCTGATCCTCTGCTTCCTCAAGCCTACTGTTGATTCTTTCTACTCTATTCTTCAATTCAGAAATTGTATTCTTCTTTTCCTCCTGGCACTTACTGATAGTTTCTATGTCCTTTTTTATGCTGGTATAGTTCTCAGTAAGTTCCTTGTAGCTTCCCTGGAGTTTTTCATTGTTCTCTTGGAGTTGTTTGTAGTTTTCTTTGGGTTGACTGAGGTCATTGAGCTTCTCTATCATCATTATTTTGAATTCCATATCTGATAGTTTGCTTGCCTTTGTTTCATTTAGTGATTTTTCTGAGAATTCCTCCTTTCCTTTTGGTAATGGACTGTTTCTTTTTCTCCCCATTTTTAGGTTTCGTTGTAATCCAATCTGGTACTTTCTAAAGGAGATAGTTAGCATCATCAAATTTTGGATAGAAAAGTATAAAGCTTAACAACTTGTAGAAGAGTCTATGTATTAATATATCAACATTAGTTTTAAAGATCAACTGTAATTATTTTTTGATGAAATAACAATACATTTGAAGATTGTATGATAACTGTTTCCATTTACTATATTGTTTTACTACCATAAGTAAAATAAGCTAAATTCTGCAGCATAAAAAATATATACTCAGTATATAGGTTGGTTATCTGTTAATTGAACTTTTCTTAAGGGTATGAACTCCTACCTTCAAGGAAAATTAATTCTCATAAACACTTGAAGAAGTGCTTTCAGTTTCTCTAGGAATAGAATATCAGTACAACATCCTTCCATCTAGGTAAAATATTATATTTTACTCATCCCTTTGAAAAAATTCCATTCTCCACATTTCTAAATATTGTTTCAGATGAAAAAAGTGTCTAGCCTTTGTGTGAATGTTTTCAATGTTCACTTTCTATTCCTCAACACACCAGAAATTACAGAGGTTCATCATTCAGAGTAAGTTCTAAATAAGACCACATTATATGGTACTTATAATAAATGACTAACTTTACATACAGAATATGTTTTGTGATGCTTTTAAAGTTACTTACATGTCCCTGGCTGATGGCACAATGGATAAAAGCATCAGCCTGCGAACCCAAACGTCGCTGGTTCAATTACCAGCCAGGGCACATAACCAGGTTGCAAGCCAGGTCTCCAGCCGTGTCTGTAGCTGGAGGCAGGTGAAAGGCAACCATACAATGATGTTTCTCTCCCACTCTGCTTCTTTTCCTTCCCCTCTCTATAAAAATAATAAATAAATTTTTTTAAAGTCACTTACAAAGTCACTAATTTCAAAGTGAGAGGCTTGTAGTTTACTAAAGTATACCAATAGACTCTTGATTCTCTAATATTTTAAGGACAAAGAAGGCTTAAAGGAGAAAGTGGCTCAGCAAAGCCTGCTTTAGCAACACACAAACACACACACAATCCAAAAAGTTATTTTTCTTATTCCAGAAAAAGAAGTCTTATTGATCTTGTTTGGAATTTAATGGTACATATTTTATGGTTTTCATGGAATATCAACTAGTAAAACTAATTCAAATTGGGACTGTACATGAACTTGGAATGGCTTTTCAAAATAGGTATGAATAAGTGAAATGAATAAGCAAAATAACTTTGAGTTTTTAATTTTTGGCTACTTGTATTTAAGTTTTAACTCTGTAATATCCAGTTGTATGCAAGAATGCTAGAGTCATCTGACTTAGCCAGTTACATCCATATGTTCCCAACTCCACATTCATATGGCCATGGGGGTAGTATTTACACTACAAAAATTGGAAATCACTACAAATTAAGGGTTACCCCTTTGTCTACTCCACCACAAGAGCCAGTTAAACATTTACCACTGCTAGCCCCAGAATATTACTATTAATTTTCATTTTTTATAGTCAAATAATAGCTTTAGGTTTTATTCATGATAGCAGAATAATGTAGAACAGTGGTGAGGAGCAGATACCAGTTGTGCACTTACTAGCTTGTGCTATTCTAGGCAAGTTAGTCAATCTTATCTTTAATGGGATAACAGCAGTGCCTACCTTATAAGGGTTGATGTGAAAATGAAATATGTTAATGCATGTAAAGCACTTTGAGCAGGGTCTAGTTTATAGCTAAATCTTATTTGGCAACTTCAATTATCCAGAGCATAGCCAGGATTCAGAAAGTAAACAAAAATGTCACTGAGCAACCAATATAAATATCAGAGGGTATTTTACTGAAGACCTCAAGCTTTCTCTGAAAGCCTGTTTTACCCTTTCTTCAGATCCAAGCTTGGTTGAGTTTTTAGAGTTGACAGTAGAGGGCCTGAATTATATAGGCAGCAGGAGTGGAAAGAAGGATCTGATAATGAGAGATGTTAAGGAAATAGCATCTACATGACTTAGTAGGTTAGTAGTGAGTATCAAACATGAGTCTGTGGTTTCTAAACCAGGTGAACAGAGATTTGTGATGCCATTAATTGTTATTGGGAAGGCTGGAGGAAGAGTAATTTTTAAATAGTTGCAGGGGTGTGGGGAAGAGGTGATATATAATATTGCTCAGAAATAGGTCCTTTATATAATTAGAAAGCTAACTCAATAGATAGTTGGATTATATATAGCATATATGAATATGGATTAGGGCAATTAAAGCACAGCATTGTTCATTATGTATAGACAATGCATTTCTTAACTATCATTGTTTTTTAATATCCATCTGGCCATAATGACCAGTATGTTCCTTAGCATCCACCCCAGCCACCTGCCACATATCTTCTAAAAGAATGGGAACTTATTTCTATGTGTCAAAAAGTATTTAGAAGGACATATCTGTGATTAAAAATTAATCTTTAAAATTATAATATATTGTCAAACCTGATTTTTAGAATTATCCATGTTTTCAAAGATTATATGGTTATAACACTAGAAATAAATGCTAGATTGTTATATAATTAATCAAACTTTAAAACAATAAATTTTCTTGACAGAGGTTTTATAGAGAAACGACAAAGTCTGTGCTTTTAGTGCCAAAGCTAGAAAGGTGAAGACCTTACATATATAGAAAACTGAGTCACTCTTCTTGCAAAATAGCCAATTCTCTACACCAGGGATCCTTAACTTCTAGGCCACTGACTGGTACCATTCCGTGGCCTATTAGGAACCTGGGCCACACAGTAGGAGGTAAGTGGTGGGAGAGTGTGCAAAGTTTGGCTCTCATTACTGCTTGAGCTCCACCTCCTGCCCACCCTCCCACCTCACCCACCCTGACTCCCCAGACCAGTCCATAGAAAAATTGTCTTCCATGAAACCAGTCCCTGGTGCTAAAAAAAAAAAAAAAGTGTTGGGGACCACTATTCTAGACCCATAAAGGATATTGGATCATGGATTAATAGAGAAAAAATATGCAACAGAAGTCATATCAAACTCCTTTGCTTCCTTCCCATTGCTTTTGAGATTTTCCCCATGTGAATAAGAAGTCATCAATATCTGCCAAACTGAGTGATTGCAAATGAGTCAGTGAAGTTATAAAATGCTTTAACTAAATAGCTATTCTTAACATGTAAGAATAGTGTCCTTTAGAAATTTAAGTCTAAAATAATGCCTTATGAATATATTATTTTTTAGCCTCTATTACTTTTTAATCTTTAAAAAAAATTTTATTTATTATTTTTAGAGAGAAGGGAAGGGAGGGAGGCAGAGAGGGAGAAAAACATCAGTGTATGGTTGCCTTTCACCTGCTTCCAGCTAAGGACCTGGCTGGAGACCTGGCTTGCAACCTGGTTATGTGCCCTGGCTGGGGAATCAAACCAGCGACCTTTGGGTTCCCAGGACAGCACCTATTCACTGAGCCACACCAGCCAGAGCCAGGAACTCCTTTATAAGAGTGGGTTCCAATGGCAGAGACATAATGTAGGGAAGCAGTTCCATGTGGGCCACAGGCAATTTAGTTCAGGCTTCTCCCTGAAGCATGGCTTGAGTGAGGGGCCCATGTTTAGCGATGGCTGCTAGGCTCTGTGTATAAATTTGAGCCCAATCAGCTACCAGGAGCCCTTCTTAGTACGTACTTTCATTCTCCAAGTCAACAAGACTAAGACTTGGACTATTAGACTAAGTAATAAATTTAGCCTAATTTAAGGCTTGATTTTAGTTGGTATTGAATAATAACATACACTTCAATATATTGTACATTTGTGCTTGTAAGTATATTTTGCCTCAAATTACTAATCTGGATATGTAAATTCTTATAATTTTAGTAATGAGCTAATAAGATAGTCTATTACCTTATAAATTGGAAAATGTATAATGAAATATTTCTCTTTCCCAAATCTCAGATTCCCTAGGATGGAAACCCTATTTTGTATTATCCAGGGGACTATTAGTCTTTCAGAAAGCCTTCGTTTAAGAGGCAAATGGGCCCCAGACTTAATACTGTTGAATTATAAGTGGTTAACTTTAAGAGAAGGAAGGTATTTATCATATATCACAGTTCCCTTATTAACTGAGTTCCTTAAGATCAGTGTCCAAGCTTTGGAATATTTGTATCCCCTATAATTTATACATATATAGGCCCCCAAAATTATTTGACTAAATGAACATTCCTCCTTTGTCTCATTGGAAATCATTTAAAATCACTTTAGTGCTTGGAATTTTATACTAAGAAGGCTTTACCAAACTAAAATTAAATTCCTTTTCTTTTACAGGTGCAGGAGACATTGTTGCAATCATGATTGGCAATCTGAAAGGCACAAAAATTCTTCAATCAATTCAAAGGGGCATACAAGTAACAATGGTCATCGAAGTAGGGAAAAAACATGGCCCCTGGGTGAATCACTATTCAATTTTCCTTGTTTCCTTTTTTATTATTACGCCAGCAACCATGGGCTATTTTATCTTTTACTCTGCTCGAAGATTACGGAATGCAAGAGCTCAAAACAGAAAGCAGGTTTGTAATGGTGCTTTTTCCAATTTAAAAATATTTTACTGTTTTAATTGCAGTTTCAAAGTCATGCCTTTTAGTACATTTCACTTTCTAGACAATGACCCAATCATATGTTTTATTAAAACTTATATTAAAAAACATGTCAGCTCTCATCCTCTCAAATCTTTTATTTTCTGTATATTGTCTGTGGTCCAAACCCTGACTGATTAAGTTTTATAACACCTCTTTATGGAGCACAACCAGGATTTAATTATATATGGGTGTAAATACATATAGTCTTTTAAATATTTTTCTAAATTACAAAAGCATTTTATACCCAATATAGGAAATTTAAAATTATAAAGTACAAGGGGAAAAATCTTCACCCAAAACCCTATATAACAAAAAACTAGTCACCATGCAAAGGTAACCAGCTATTTTACACATATGTATGTGCCTGAGCATGTGTGTATTTGCATGTGTGGCCAGAGCTGGGAAAAGAGACCAAGCTAAATGTCATGGCAATGCAAGTCTAAAGATCTAATTGTGCATGATATAGTGCTAGGCTCCAGAGTCACATACTCATAATTTTCACCATGCTTTAAGAACTGATATATAAGTACAAAGTGTATGAATAATAGAGCAAAAATACCAAAGCATCATTGCACATGGAAGTACCTATAGTTGTGTGGCACTTATCCTACCACCTTTAAACTATCTGTCACTCCCCTAATATCCTCACTTCTCTCCTTACCCAGCTTAGCTTCCATGGTCACTCCCATGCATACATTTTAAGTTCCCTTGACCCTTCTCTCTCTTTCTTTGTTATACTTGCTATCAAAATCCAACCCTGGTTAAATCTAATTTACCCCATACCCTATACCTGCACTTTGCATAGCTGAACTAACAGAAAAACATTTACAAATATACAGACAGACCATAAACTCAGAGTGATTTCTTAATGTTGGCCAACAATCATATATTTTCTTAGCCATTTCCTTTCCTGCTTTCTTAGGTGACTAATCATATATGTTCCATTCTTCTTAAACTTGCAACCCCTCCTCCAAATTAACCCACAAAATACATTTTGTGTTTTATTCCAACTTAGGAAATTGAAGAAACCAAGAGTACTTCCACAAGCTTTTACCACATCTACCAATCTATCTCTGCCCCTGTGTCTACATCCTATACCCTCTGCCTTGGCTTCTGTTACTGTAGATGCACAAACATGCTATTATTGCTTCCATTTTCAAAACACTTCTCCTGACTCCAGGCCAAAAACCTTGGAGTAATTATTTTTTCTCTTTTTATGTCACTTCACATATAACCTTCATAAGCAAATCCTATTGGTTCTACCTTCATTATATGAGGCCTATTTGGAAAAAGTCCACACTTTTATTAATGTAAAGAGAACAGTTTGCATGACATTGATGTAACCTGTCAGCCAAGGACTGGAATGCACATGCATGAATGATGATGACTTCACAGTACTAGTCAGTGGGGGCAGTAGATGCCATTGAGTGAGCATATGTACCGTGTGGCCATCATATTCAAAATGACTTGAGTGAATAGAGCAACGAATCTATATCAAATTTTGCGTTAAGCTCGAACATTCCACTGCGGAAACTATTCAGATGACTCAGAAGGCCACAGCTATGGACAACTGGCGATTGGCAGCTTAATCATGACAATATGCCTATTCATTCATCATGCCTTGGGCAGAGTTTTTGGTGAAACATCAAATCACCCAGGTGGCTCAGCCCGACTACAGCCCAGATTTGGCACCCTGTGACTTCTGGCTTTTCCCAAAACTAAAATCATCTTCGAAAAGGAAGAGATTTTAGACCATTGATGAGATTCAGGAAAATATGGCGGGGTAGCTGATGGTAATTGGGAGAACTGTTTGAGGACCCAAGGTGCTTACTTTGAAGGGGACTAAGACATTATTGTTCTGTGTACAATGTTTCTTACATCTTCTATCTTCTTCAATAAATTTCTCTCTTTTTCATATTACATGGCTGAATACCTTCTAGAAAGACCTTGTATATCCAGAATCTGATTATTTCTTATAATGCCACTGCCTCCCCCTGGTCTAATCTACCATCATTTCTTATTTTATTGATTTATTATTGTTGTACTTAGTATAGTTGTTTCATTTTTCCCCCACTGCTTTCCCCTATTCCCCCTCTTCTCTTATGTCCTTCCCCTCTCAAGTATTTTTACCATAGTAACAGGGTGGTATGCTATATCTTCAAAATGCTCAGTATGGATTTAATACTTTCAGCTAATCATATGGTAGGGGCAAGAATACATTTTTATGTGAATTGAGAAATTCTTCCAAAGGCAGTGAAATTCTGGCTGCATTCTTTCTCCAATAAGCAAAGATGAACCCAATTCATCTGGGAGTGCAGGAGCAGTAAGGATTTCTATATGGCAAGAAAGTTCATTGAATTTATAGGAAGAGATGAGAATTGAAATCTTATTATAAAACCTTCATAATGATCTAACACCAGTATATGGTAATGCATGATGATGATCTCAATATTTAAAATTGAGTGATTCCTGTCTTCCACTTCAAAGAAGCAGCTATTGCATTGGTGTCAGGTTCAGCCTGTAACTAGCTACAGTCAAAAGGATGTTTCAAATTCCTGTGTGAGGCCAGTCAATAGTTTCACAGTGTTAATATTTGACATTTGTATACTGGGCTGTTTTCATCTCTGAGGTTGGAAAGAAACAGATGTCATATATGAGTAACTATTCTACAGTTATAGTTACAATGACAGAAGTGATTGGTTTGCTTATGTTTGTGGTGGGGTCTTATTTATGTATTCTGAGTGCTATAAAAACTATTTACATGACATTAAACTCTGTCAACACATAATACAATGTATAAAGTACTGTCTGGTGCTCCACAAGTTTCATTGGATATTTAGCTCTGGTCTCATTGTTTATTTAAGTAATTTCTATAGTTTATGGTATATTTTACAAAAATAAACTTACAAATGGTAAAGAACAGCATTAAAACTTCTCACCATTTAAAGAAGGCTTTTGAGAGAGCCTCTGTCACTACCTAGTAGGCTATATCTGTTTATTCCTTGGTGATTAAAGGATTAATGTATGATGAAAAAATCCCTTTTGCTCATAAATACCTGAAAGTGCTTGAATGTCATTTACATATTATTTAATTTTCCCAACTTCCTATTTATTTTCAAAAGGTAGAGAGCTTGATGCATATGATGACTATAATTATCATTAAATATTTAACTGCATTATCCCCATTTAATGAGAAGAAATGGTAATGAAACTGAATTATAGAAACTTACCTTCATTAGAATATTGGACTTCATTAGAATATTCAGGAATTTCTTCCCTATGAACCATTGAGTATAATGCATAGTGTATAATGTCAAGCAAGCTGATGAATGTATAACCATAAATTTTGATGACCAAAATGCCCAAATATAATGGGCAGTACACAAAGGCCACATGCCTGATATGTCATAGGATAATGTATAAGAACACATGTCATTCATTTTTTGTGGATGAAAAGTTTTATAAACAAAATGACAATTATCAGTGGGTTGTGAATGAAAATAACATATTCAGCATTACATGGATTCATGTCTCCACTGGGAACAGCCCTAACCTGAGACAAGGAAGATTATGGAAAACCTTATGACAATCTCAGGCTAAACTGAATCTTGGAGTAACTGCTATACTTGTGTCCCTGGCATGGGGCACCCAGCATTTGGAGGTACAGTACATGTATCCTAACTGTATTCAAGCAATTAATGTTCAATGGCAACAAGGCATGTGTTGGATTTCACATAGTGAAATAAAAGTGGGCTCTAGGTGAAATAGAAGCTGGCCAAGGTATATGGAACAAGCTGGATTTACTTTTAAAGAAGAATGGCTTTCAGAAGAAAATAATTTACTCTCTATAATAGGTGGATTAGAAAGAATTATCTTCTAAGAGGAGGGAAAAGAATGAAAATCCACCTGGAAAGGTAATAAAGCCTTAATAATATACTCATACATAATGCATAATGCTAGAGAATGCTAGCTCTCAACACTGGAAAAGAGCATATACTCTGTCTCAAAAGGGTCTGCTAACTATTTACTGCAAATGGAGGCTGAAATAGCCCTGAAGTAATGGCCTTTCATTTTTAGCTAGGAAGCTTAGAGAGAGCATCTTTAAGACATATGCAGATCCCCAAATTTACAGAAATTTTCGGACATGGACAACAGGTGGGATTGACTTTGGGGGGAATGGGTGGGTGGGGAGGGGGACAGAGGGGAGCAAAAAGGGAATGGATGTAATACAACAACAATAAAGTTAAAAAAATAAAAATAAAAATAAAATGCAACTAAGTTGAACAAAAAAAAAAAAAATTTTTCTACATGAAATTCTAATTTATATCACAGCTCTCTGACTGATCTTGACCAAAAAGTGGACCAAAATAAAACTAGCTTTTAGGAATAGAAATAAAACTAAATGATACTCATGTATTACCCAAGCAAAGGATATAGCCTTGCTGCACAACAGTCAGTGTGAACTTATATAATAATATGAGTTGAGACAAATGATTGGCTTTGTCTTCAACTAACATCAAGCCTAGAAATGATGAAATCATTGCTACTAGTGATAACATTTGTACATAATAATATTGGGTATGTGAGCAAAGAACAATTCTAGAAAAGTTTATTAAACAATCTTTGATAAGTGTTTCTTGATTTATTTTGTAACAAAACCAAAATGTATCCTAAATATATTGCAATATGGTATAATACGAGTATTGTTGATAAGTTTCAGTTATCCTATACAAATAAATTATATGATAATCAAATTGTTGGGAAATTAAAACCTCCCCAGGATGTGATAATGGAGAGTGATTGGCCTGAGAAAGAACTAGATTTAGTACTGTTTATCACAAAGTTCAAGTGGCCATAGTCAAGGGAAAAAACAGATGTTAAATTGATATATGAGTATACCCTGGCTGGTAGCACAGTGGATAAGGTGCCGGCCTGAGAACCCAAAGGTCGCAGGTTAGATTCCCCAGCCAGGGCACAAAACCAGGTTGCAAACCAGGTCTCCAGTCAGGTCTGTGGCTGGAGGCAGGTGAAAGGCAACCATACATTGATGTCTCTCTCCCTCTCTGCCTCTCTCCCTTCCCCTCTTTCTAAAAATAATGAAATAAAATCTTTTAAAAAATTTATATATGAGTATAAATATATTCAAAATGGTCTTTTAAAAAAGATTTTATCTATTATTTTTGGAGAGAAGGGCAGGGAGGGAGGAAGAAAGGGAGAGAAACATGAGAAAGAAACATCAATGTATGGTTGCCTTTCACCTGCCTCCAACTATGGACCTGGCTGGAGACCTGAATTGCAACCTAGTTATGTGCCCTGACTGGGTTGAAATGATCTTATAAGCTGGAAGAATTGTTTCTTTGGACATATGCTCACCATTTGTTGGCTTCTAAAGTATTACATATTATTATCTAATCCTTATTGTACCTTATGTATAAATGCTGTACTAACTATAAAAGCCTAAATAACTGTAACTATTGTGTTGTTTAAAAGACCTTGACCTAGAACACAGGGATGGGTTATGAGGAGAGATAACACAGTAGATATAACTGCTTACTTCTTGCAAATCACGAATGGATGGATGATTGCCCCTTGACCAACCCCCAAAATGTGACATTCAAAGTGTTCATTATGTTGGTGATTGATGGTTTTGTTATAGAGACCTAGAGTAATGGACCATGTTATAACAGCTTGTCCAGGTTGCTTGACACAATTAAGATTGATGATATGCACCTGATTTCACTGTTGGAGTTCTAATTTTCAGCAGCATGGCCAATTACTAGCAGAATTATCTAGTGACCATATCCCCCATCTGAGCTTTCAGACTCTGAGATTCAAATAGGTTCCCTGAGCAGAGATGTACTACACAGGTCCTTGTAGTTCATTGCCAAAGAGATAGCATTTCTGTGTGGTCCCAGGCAAGAAAAAACTAAGCTACATTATCTTAAAATTTGTCCTTGAACTTAAAGCATGACCAAAAATACCTGAAATATTTCTGGTTACATTACATTTTCTCTACTGGTACATGAAATTAGCTGGAAGATTTATCAGCTGTCTGCTTATGCTATCAATAAACTATACACATTTGTGGTGGGTGTGTTTGTATGCATATATCTGTTTCTACCTATATTTGACAATTAATTAGTGACTTTTACAAAACCTTTATTGTGGCTGAGTACAACCTAGTTTTATAATCTTTCTCTGACTTTCTCAGGAAGCTACTATGGGTCTCAGGATTTTTATGTATTTAATTTTATATTTATATCACTAATACTAAAGGTTTTGCTAGTCTTTCTTTGAAAAATGCTATAATCTGATCCATAGTCTATCAGATTGAAATTCTTCTTTCTCGCTGCTTTTCCTGACAGTGCATTTCCTCATACTGTTCATAGCGATTATCTGTATGTAGGTGGTCTGCACTGCTATTTACCCCCATCTCAGGACTTCTGTAGGCTTATGGGAATCTGTTTTATAGCCTCTACCCCCTCTTTTCTTTTGACATGCTTTCATTCAAATATTATGCTTAAGTTTTTTTGGGAAAATTGATTTCTTTTAATTCTTCCATATCTAAACAGCCACATGACTTAGACATTTATTTTGTTCACCAAAATATATAGGAAGAAATAATCTTACTGTAATTCTTGATTTTAAGTATTCTCTTTTATACATTCTGAGCCAAATTTTTATGAAAATGTGTTTAAACTTTGGTAGGAAAATCTAATTTGCTTATATTCACCCTGCCTCCTATCAAGTAACTAGATTTAATTGCATCCCTAGTGTTATTCATGTGGGTTTCACTTAAGCTAAAAGCTGAACACCTTGGGACCAAAAAACAGACAAATCACCAGACTGAAATATTTATTTTATTTAATTGGATGTAAATACACAAATGAGCTAGGCAGAATATCATTTTCAGCCCAAATAAAGTCCCACTCAGAACCCAAAAATACTACATAGCTGAGATTCTTCAGTGCCTAGAGCAATCAAAGCTTTTGAATAGCTAAAATAATGACATTAAGCTTTGGTTTAAAAAAAATTAGCCAACAACCAAACTTCTTTGAATCAGTCTTCAACTGTACTGCCAAATATTCTTAGACCAAGTTTCTCTTAGGATGGGGGAGGAGAAGAGAAGTCTGTTGTTATAATATACTTGTTTAAAATAGTTCCCCAAATCTTGGTAAGTAGTCAATTTAGGAAGGATTTGAACATTGGTTAATAGCTAACTTTGAGATTTCTTTTTTCTTATGCCTTTTATTTATCTTCTTCATTAGGAACATGAAGCCTTTTAAAAGCGTCTTTGCTGTTGCACAATTGAAGCAATGTACTAGAGTGAAGAGACTAGGCTTTAAAGCCAATTAGAACCTGGTTTTGGATTGAATCACAGTTCTGCAACTAGCCAGCTGCCTGGACTTTAGTCAAACTCCTGAACCTTTTCTTGTCTATAAAACTTGCATATTAAAATACCTATTCCATAAGGCTGTTAATGATTAAACAAGATGACACTAAGCTTGCCCTGGCAGAGTAGCTCAGTTGGTTAAAGTATCCTCCCAATACACCAAGGTTATAGGTTCTATCCCTAATCAGAGAGTACATATAATAATCAACCAATGAACATATAAATAAATGAAGCAACAAATTCTCTCTCTCTCTCTCTCTCTCTCTCTCAAGTCAATCAATTTTTAAAAAGGATGACACTAAGCTTATTGTTGAACCTGACACATGATAGAAGCCCAATGCATGTTCTCTAAACCTTTTTTCATCAAAATTTAGTGGAATGGAGGCTTTTGATAAGTAGAACTGTGACTTGAATGAGAAAATCATAAAAATTGTTTTAATTTTCTAAATTCAGAAGCTAATCTTTGAGCAATTACTAGATACCATGGGGATTTTTTTTTTTTTAATGATTAAGGCTCATTCCCCACAATATAGTGGAAAAGAAAGACATGAATACAATTAGAGAATATGATAGAGGTAGAAATAATGTCCTATAGGAATGTATAGGGTAAGAGAGAATTCTGATATGGTAGAGAGGCATTGAAAAAGTGTCCAGTGTAAGTTGTGTAACAAAGTAGATATATGCTTAAGGATAAACTATACTTTGCTTTAGAGCATAAAGTTGAGGCATATTTGAGCACCTGGAAGTTTAATATCATCCAAACATATGTATGTGGTATAAACTACTTGGTCTTAATGGTCTTCTCATATTTCAGTTTTCTTTTTTAAATTTTTTTATGGTTGACACTATTACAGATATACTTTACTTCCCCCCTTTGCTCCCCTCCACCCAGCCTCCACCCTCAGCCTTTACCACATTGTCTGTGTCCAGGGGCTATGCATATGCAAGGTCTGTCCCGAAAGTATCGGCTGTGCAAACTTTTAGTTATATTGATGTTGCCTCAATACTTTCAGGACAGATCTCATATGTATATATGTTCTTTAGCTAACCTTTTTTAAATTTACTTTTATTATTGTTGTATTACATCCATCCCATTTCTCCTTCCCTCTCTCCCCTTCCTCTCCCAATCCCCTCCTCAAAGTCAATCCCACTTGTCCATATCCATTGTTCTTCCTTGTAGCTAATCTCTTTTAGTCCCCCCAATTTCTCCCCTCTGATATTTGCCAGTCTATTCCATGTATCCGTGTCTCAGATTATTTTGTTCCCTTTGGTCATTACCACATTGCTGTCTGTGTCTAAGGGTTGTGCATATATATTCTTTGACTAATCCCTTCACCTTCTTTCATCCAGTCGCTGCTTTCTCTTCTCCTCTGGCAGCTGTCAGTCTGTTCTGTGCATCCACACCTCTGTTTCTATTGTGTTTGTCAGTTTATTTTATTCATTAGATTCCACATATGAGTGAGATCATATGGTATTTGTCCTTCTCTGGTTGGCTTATTTCACTTAGCATAATAATCTCCAGGTCCATTCATGATGTCACAAAAGGTAAGAGTTCCTTCTTCTCTACAGCTATGTAGTATTCCACTGTGAAAATGTACCACAGCTATTTTATTCACTCATCTACTGATGGGCGTTTGGGCTGTTTCCACATCTTGGCTATTGTAAATAATGCTGCTATGGACATAGGGGTGCATAGGTTTTTTCTGATTGATGTTTTTGGGATTCTTAGGATATATTCCCAGATGTAGGATTGCTGGATCAAACAGCAGTTCCATTTTTAGGGTTTTAAAAAAATATTTTATTTATTATTTCCAAAGAGAGGGGAAGGGAGAGGCAGAAAGGGAGAGAAACATCAATGTATGGTTGCCTTTTGCCTGCCTGGAAACCTGGCTTGCAGCCTGGTTATGTGCCCTGGCTGGGGAATTGAACCAGCGACCTTTGGGTTCGCAGGCCAGCCCTTTATCCACTGTGCTACCAGCCAGGGCCTCATTTTTAGTTTTTTGAGGAAACTCCATACTGTTTTCCACAGTGGCTGCATGAGTCTGCATTCTCACCAGCAGTGCACTAGGGATTCCTTTCCTCCACATCTTTACCACACTTGTTTGTTGATTTATTGATGACAGCCAATCTTCTCTGAAGATTAGTGACGTTAAATATTTTTTCATATGTCTGTTGGCCATTTGTATGTGCTCTTTAGAGAATTGTCTATTCAGGCCCTTTGCCTGTATTTTATAAATTGAGTTGTTTGTTTTCCTGGTATTGAGTTGTACAAGTTATTTATATATTTTGGAATTAATCCTTTAGCAGATGTATCACTGGAGAATGTGTTCTCCCATATGGTGCATTCCCTTTTCATTTTGATGATGGTTTCTTTTGCTGAAGCTTTTCAGTTTGATGTAGTTCCATTTGTTTCCTGTGTTTCCCTTGCCCAAGGAGACACATCAACCAAAATATTGCTCTAAGAGTTGTCTGACATTTCACTATGTTTTTTTTTTCTAGTATTTTTATGGTTTCACAGCCTATATTTAAGTCACTTATCCAATTTGAGTTCATTGTTGTGTATGGTGTAAGTTGGTGATCTAGTTTCATTTTTGTATGAACCTGTCTAATTTTACCAACACCATCTTGAAGAGACTATCTTTCCTCCATTGTATGCCTTTGCCTTCTCTGTCAAATATTAATTGATCATAAATGTATAGGTTGACTTCTGTATTCTCTGTGCTGTACCATTGATCTATATTCCTGTTCCTTTATAATCAAGTCCCTTCTTGGAATTTTTGGGCATCTTGGTGTTTGCCCAGTATTTTTGTATCCCCCACTTTATTTTAGCATTCATTTTAATATAAGTTCTTATTGGCATAGACTTGAATATTACATTTAAATCTTGCTTTCAACCCCATCCCTCTAATTAATTTGTGTTAGTCTTGGATATAGTTATATATTTAATATTCATTCTTAATAAATTGATAAGCACTAACACTAGAGATTTGGGCATTTCTATTGTGTTGAATATTTTGGAATAAGAAATTACACTATACTATATAGACTTAACCAAGTAAATACACAAAAGATGTATCACTTACTTATGGGTGCATTTCTCCAATTGTGTTGTAGAGCTTCTTCCTTAAGCCTAAATCAGAAATGCTCTAAAGACAAAGTGTAAAATGATTGTCAAAGATACATCAACTACTTGTTTTTCTTCTCCCATTTTCTCTTCTTGGCTCTTTTATTTATCATCTATACTTTTCTAATCTTGGTATCTAAATAGTTTATGAGCTATATAAAAAGAACCTAGTGACATTTGGAAGTCTAGACTAAGGCCAGGGTTCTCTGGGTATACTGGTTGTTCACTTTAAGGACTGGCAACAATTTGACAAACCATAGAATCCACGAGTTAGAAAAACTTCAAAAACTTGCCAAGTTATGGATGTGTGTATTGTAATGGGATCTTAGAATATAAAAAGTTCCAGTAACAGGTTTATCATTTAGAGGTTGCATGCCCTTTGGACAAGTTCTTTTTCTTTTTTTTCTTTTTTTGGTATATTTTATTGATTATGCTTTTACAGTTGTCCCAAATTATTTTCTTTTCACTCCCTTCCACCCAGTTCCCCCATTCCCTCCTCCAGTCCCACTTCCCTTAGTTCATGTCCCTGAGTTGTACATATAAGTTCTCCGATTTCACCTTTTCCTCTATTATTCTTAATTTACCCATGTCTATCTTGTACCCACCAACTATGTTTCCTAATCCCTGCACCATTTCCCTGTTTTGCTCCTTTCTCCCACCAAGCTGATAACCCTCTAAATGATCCCCATACCTATGTTTCTGGTCCTATTCTGCTTTTTTGCTTGTTTTTTTTTTTTTTTTTTTTTTTTTTTTTTTTTTTTTTTTTTTTTTTTTTTTTTTTTTTTTTTTTTTTTTTTTTTTTTTTTTTTTTTTCTTTTAAGATTTTATTCATTATTTTTAGAGAGGAGGGTAGGGAGGGAGGAAGAAAGAGAGAGAAACATCAATGTATGGTTGCCTTTCACCTGCCCCCAGCTACAGACCTAGCTGGAGACCTAGCTTACAACCAGGTTATGTGCCCTGACTGGGGAACTGAACCAGTGACCTTTGGGTTTGCAAGCTAGTGACTATCCACTGAGTCACCAGCCAGGTGCTTGGTTTGATTTTGTTTTCCTTCTTCTTTTTCATTTTTCAGGCTCTGTTGTTGATAGTTGTGGGTTTGTTGTCAGTTTAATATTCACAGTTTTGATACTTTTTTTCTTAAATAAGTCCCTTTAACATTTCATATAAGGGCTTAGTGATGATGAACTTTTGTTTTACCTTGCTTGGGAAGCAGTTTATTTGCCCTTCTAATCTGAATAATAGCTTCCCTGGATAGAGCAGTCTTGGTTGTAAGTCCTTGCTTTTCATCACTTTGAATATTTCTTGCCAGGCCCTTCTTGCCTGCAAAGTTTCTGAGAAAACAGCTAGTAGTCTTATTGGAACTCCTTTGTAGTTAACTCTTCTGTTTTCTTGTTGCTTTTAAGATTCTCTCTTTATCTTTAACCTTTGGCATTTTAATTCTGTTGTACCTTGGTGGGTTGGATTTGGATCTAGCGGTTTTTGGACTCCCTGTGCTTCCTGGACTTGTATGTCTGTTTCCTTCACCAAATTTGGGGAGTTTTTGTTTATTATTTTTTTCACACAGGTTTTCAATTTCTTGCCCTTCCTCTTCTTATGGCATTCCTATGATTTGCATTTGGCACATTTAAAGTCATCCCAGAGGTTCCTAATCCTCTCCTCATTTTTCTCAATTCTTGTTTCCATTTTCTGTGCTGGTTGACTGTTTATTTCTTCCTTATATTTCAAATTGTTGATTTGAACCCCATTTTCCTTCCCTTCACTATTGGTTTTGTGTGTATTTCCCTTTGTTTCACTTGGCTTAACTCTCACTTTTTCTCTTATGTGTTTACCATACTCAAGCCTATCTGTCATGTCTGTGAGCATCTTTATTACCAATGCTTTAAACTGTATATCTGTCAGACTGGCAGTCTGTCCATCTCTCAGGCTGGCTATCTTTTCATCTGTCAGTCTGGCTACTTCTCTGAGGCTTAGTTCAGCCACTGGGACCTTGATTTGTGCTCTTTTTTGAGTCATATTTCTCTGTCTCTGCATCTTGACAGGCTCTTGTATTTGCCTGTTTCTTAGGTAGAGCTGATAGTTGTAAGAAGTGGAGCCTTAGGTACTCTTCAGTGCAGGGTGACTGTTTTACCAGGTAGTGGTGCTGTATGTGGGGGAGGGGTCTGAGAGGTATCTATGCTGCTCACTTGACTCTTGTCCCCTTTTCAGGCACTTCTGCTTCTTGTATGGGGCTAGCTCCTCTCTAGTTCTGTGGTTCCCAGAGTGGGTAGGTTTTGTGGACATTTCAGGATGGTGAGGGCATCTAAACAAACAAACTCTTCCTGATAGTTCTTCTGCCCCAACCTCCTCTGGTTTTCACAGTCAGAAAAAGTAATGTGGCTTTTTATTTTTCTCACCCAGTGCAGGAATGGTGAGCTGTGTGATCTGGTCTGGTGCTGGGAGCATTCAATAGGTGCCCCTAATGTGATTTTCCTTTTTCCTGACAGACCCCTGTCACTCTCCAGCCTGCACTGCAAACTCGCTCAGGTGCCATGCTAAATGTGCTGGCAATCCACCAGCAATCTGCTCACCTAACTGCTTCCTCTGTGTCCCAGCTTCACTCCTCCTATCTGTATGGATGAGTCTTTCTTCTGTCTTTTGTTTGTTGGACTTCTGTGCAGTTCTACATTCAGAAATTTCTGGATGTCTCTAGTTTTAAGGTAGATGTATTGTTTTTGGTTGGTTGTGGGAGGAGATGCAACATGCCTATCTACACCTCCATCTTGGATCTTTCCCTCCTGGACCAGTTTTTTTGTTTTGTTTTGTTTTTATTTTTATTTTTCACTTTTTCAAGCCACCATTTATTCATCTTTAAAATGAGGATATTATCTCCTTCATGAGGTTGCTGTGAGGATTAAATGAGGTAACAACTATAAAAATATTTGTAAATTATAAAATAACTATATAAATATAAGGAAATGGAACTAGCTTTCTGTTCCAAGCCATAGTAAAAAATGATAGCTACCTGATGTTGGGAAGGAATGCTTAACTCTGGTCTTCAGTGGGACTGGAACTAACAACTTAGAGATTTTGAGCAGGGCATTCCTCCTATTTCAGCATCAATTTTCTTTTTATTATTATTTTTTATTTGGTCATGTTTTTATTTTTATTTTTTATTGTTGTCCCATTTTTTCCTTATTGCTTTCTCCTGCCCTGCCTACCTCTCCCCTCTCCCACAGTCAAAAAACTAGTATAAATGACCCATGGCCATGGACAACAGGGTGGGGATGGACTGGGCATCAACTCTCTTTTCTTTTTAAACATTTACTTTATTTTATAAAGATTTTATTCATTGTTTTTAGAGAGAGGGGAAGGGAGGGAGGAAGAAAAGGAGAGGAACATCAATGTATGGTTGCCTTTCACCTGCCTCCAGCTATGGGACCTGGCTGGAGACTTGACTTGCAACCTGGTTATGCACCCTGGCTGGGAATCAAACCAGCAACACTTAGATTCACAGGCCAGTGCCCAATCTACTGAGCCATACCACCCAAGGCTGGTCATTACTTTTCTAATGTCAGATTATATATCAGGCAAGGTGAACTCTAAGAATTGTTTCAGTTCTCAGCATCCTAAATGTAGCTCCTTTCACTGTCACAATTATTTACTTACGATTCAAGTAATAAATTAGAAGGGAAAGTATTTGTGCTCAAAATAAAGTGCCATCATAGAATCCTTCTCGTTGAGTTGTGTGGTGACTCAGTTCATGGCCCCTCCATGACCTCAAAGAACAGGTGGCCGCCTGGCTAGCAGCCATAGGATGGGGAAAACAGTCTGTATCTGGAAGTCCCAATCATTTCAAGGCTCCTGTGTTCATCACAAAGTGTAGAATTTTCACATGCAACCACTGTTCCTTCCTCCCTAACCCTTTAAATAGCACCAGTGCTAGAGGTAGGGTCCTGTCCTTGCACCAAGTCATCACTATTTGTGTACTCCCATGTAGAGTGAATAATAAATAGCATATCCACAGCACGTCAATCTGCTGGTAGTCTGGGTGTTATTAAAAACAAATTTCCCCTTTTCAGAATATCATGAACACAAGTGCAGCTGCCTGGTTTGGAGTTCCTGAGTTACATGAATTAACTCACAATGAAGTCCCAAAGTGAGAATGAAGGAGCCTGGATTAAGTACTTCTTTCTTTCTGAAGACTAGGCCTTCCTGTTCACTGTTTCTGTTAAGTTACATTTGTTGGTCAGGTAACAGTCTGAGAATTTTCTACTGTTCCTGTATTAGCAAAGAAATAGTTTGGCTAGATATCTTTTTGGCATCAAGACAAATGAAACCCTGGCTGGTAGCTCAGGGGATTGGCACCAACCTGCAAACCCAAAGGTTGTGGGTTCAATTCCCCAGCCAGGGCACATAACCAGGTTGCACGCCAGGTCTCCAGCCAGATCTGTAGCTGGAGGCAGGTGAAAGGCAACCATACATTGATGTAGCTCTCCCTCTTTGCTTCCCTCCCTTCCCCTCTCTCTAAATAGAATAAATAAAATATTTTTAAAAGACAAATGCCTTTCACAAAATAATATATGATACAGGGGGTAGGTTTGGGCATTAAGGAATTCCCTCACATACTTACATTCATGGATTATTCCTCTCCAAAATATATTTGTTACAGATATATAAAAATTACTACAAGAATTTGTTATGCTTATATTGCTTTATATTTTCATTTAATAAACAGTTTATTGACTCTCTGCCATATGCCAGATATTATGTTACAGACTTTATTTAAATTATCTCTAATTTTCACATAACCTAGATGTAAGATGTGGGTCTCCCTGCTAGTGATGGAGGTATATATGTGAGAATAAGGAACCTGTTTACATTCTCACAGTGATGTCTGGTTGTAAGTGCCTACTTTTTGCTGAATTTCTACCAAGTGTGCTCATTTTGCAGTTCAAAAATAGGAAGATTGATTATTATCTATTTTTAATGTTTTCTTTCTTTAAAGATTTCATTTATTATTTTTTTAGAGAGAGGGCAAGGAAGAGAGGCAGAGAGGGGAAAAAACATCAGTGTATGGTTGCCTTTCACCTGCCTTCAGCTGAGGACCTGGCTGGAGACCTGGTTTGCAACCTGGTTATGTGCCCTGGCTGGGAATAGAACCAGCAACCTTTGGGTTTGCAGGCTGGCGCCAATCTATTGTACTACCAGCCAGGGCCTGCTTATTATCTTGACATGCTGCACATGCTATCTCTATTCCACACAGCATCCATCCAGGTGTGAGGGCTGGCCTTTTCGTCTATTTACACATATATTCACTTGAGGTATTTGTGACAGATTTTAATAAAAGGGACAGAAGTTATTTTTGCAGCATCACAAATAACTTCAGATTAACATCAAATATCACATACCACCTGGGATTTTTTTTCTTTAGCCAGTTCATTGTATACTCTTTTCTTATCTTTCCCTCATCCCTCAGATTTCCCCTATACACCAACTTCACTCTTCTGATTCAATTATGTATAACATTTTTGTCCTTAGTCTCTAAGTGAGCCTGGGGCTTGCCTTTGCATGCCCAGACTTATCTACGTATATGTTCAGTGGGAACAAAACTCTCAGAAGCCACCTTCCTTGTAAGGCAGTAGTGATTATAAACAGTATTTTTAACCTAATACCAAATAACATTGTAAGGATTGATATTATCCTTATTTTAGAGACTTGTGAACAAGCTCAAAGAATTAAATGACCTCTGCAGGATTATACTTTTAATAAGTAACAAAATTAGATGTTGAATCTAGCTCCAATTGGCTTTAAATCCTGTGTACTTTCTACCAAGTGAGAAACTAGTAAAAAATTGAAAAGATGCACTCTGAGCTGAAAGTAGGAACATCAAAAAGTCATAGCATTTGAATCCATTTGGAATAGGAATATGTAGCTTTATCATTGTAGCCCAAAGATGCTGTTACAGTAATCTGAGAATCCTGCCTGATATCAGAGAAATAGGACATTTATTATGGTTAATTAAAATTTACCTTTTAAAATTTGTTTAACTAAATAAATATTTATTAATCCTATCTAACTTTATCATTGTATTTTCTTAAAAATAGTTTTTCTGCCCTGGCTGGTGTGGCTCACTGGATTTAGTGCTGATTTGTGAACCCAAAAGCTGCTGGTTCCATCCCTGGTCAGGGTACATGCCTGGGTTGCAAGACAGGTCTCTAGTTGCAGGCCTCCGTGAAGCAACCAGTTGTTTCTCTCACACATTGATATTTCTCTCCATCTCTTTCTCTCTCCCCTCCCCTCTTTCTAAAAATAAATAAATAAAATATTTTTTAAATAGTTTTTCTAATACCTATTCTTTTCCATTACAGAGACAATTAAAGGCAGATGCTAAAAAAGCTATTGGAAAGCTTCAACTACGCACACTGAAACAAGGAGACAAGGTATATTTATGACTTGAAAATGTTTTGTTGTAAAGTAACACTTAGCCACTATGAAAGTTAAATTTTCTTCCAAAGTAATCTTCCACTGGAATTTATAAATCTTACTTTTTAAAATCTATTTAATGTTGGAGGTATGCTGAAAAATGGCCCCAAAAGTTATCTATGTCCTAATTCCTGGAACCTGTGAATGTTACTTTACATGGCAAAAAGGACTTTGCAGGTGTGACTAAATTAAGGAACTTGAGGTGGGGAGATTATCCTAGATTATCTAGGTGGGTCATAAATATAATCAATATTATTGTTAAAAGTGAGGAAGGGGGATATTTGACTACAGTACAGTAGGAGGTGTGACAATAGAAGGAAAAGTTGTAGTGATAAAAGAAAGGGACCATAAACCAAGGAATGAACACAACATCTAGAATCTGGAAAAGGTAAACAAAGAGATTCTTCCTTGAAGCCTTCAGAAGGAGCACAGCACTGCCAACACCTTGATTTTTTAAATTATGATTTCCATGACAACTAGAAAATAAATTTATGTTATTTTAAACCACTAAATAATAGTAATTTGTTTTAGCAACAACAGGAAACTAATACAGTGCTTCAGTATAACTTTGCTTGAACAATTAGGTTCAGATTTAGGATAGTTGAAAAATAACCATCAATGTGTAAAAAGTATGTCAAAACTATCTATAGAATTAATTGAAATAAAAGTACCAGTTATAATAGCATCAAGCCATTAAATAGTTACAAATGTTATAAAATGTGTACAAGATTTATATGCTGAAAACTGCAAAACATGAAAGAAAAGATCTAAATAAATGGAAAGATGTACATGTGCATGAAGACAGACTGACTGTTGCCAAAATATCAATCACCCCCACCAAACTAATCTATAGATTCAGTGCATTTTCAATCAAAATTCCAGTGGATCTTCCATCAAAAATGACAAGTTGATTCTAGGCTCATAAGGAAAACAAAACAACTACAATAACCAAAATAGTTTTAACATTATTTTTACTGCTGGCACTGTTATAGATGTCCTCATTTCCCCCTTTTACCTACTTCCACCCAGCCCCTGCCCTGCTTCCCTCTGGCCATCCCCACACTGTTGTCTGTGTCTATGGGTTATATATAGATGTTTTTTGGCTAATTCCTTCCCCTTTGACAGCTCCCTGATTACTTTTATGTGATACCAAAAATATGTACATTAAAAAATTGAGACTTTCACTCTTTGAAAGACACTGTTAAGAGAATGTAAAGACAAGCAATAGACTGGGAGAAAATATTTGCAAATCCCATACCTGATAAAAAGCTGTATCCAGGATATATAAAGAACTCTCAAGACTCAACATTAAAAAAAAAAAAATAGTGAAAAATGGGCAAAACAGATATTTTACCAAAGAATATATGTGAAGGGCAAAAAAAAAAAAGCACATAAAAAGATGCTAGAACTATAAAACTAGTTATTAGGGAAATAAATAAAAACCACAGTGAGATACCATAGCACATTTCATTAGAATAGCTAAAAACAATACAGCAGACAGTACCAAAAAGCTGAATAAGATGTGGAAAAACTGTAACTTTCATACATTTGCTGGTAAGATGCAATGTATAGCCAGTTTGGAAAACAGATTGGCAAAATTTTATGAAATCAAATATACACCCCAAAGAACTCAGAAATTGCACTAATAATCCTTACCCTAGAGGGTAAAAAAATATGTTTACAAAAACTTTTGCTGCCCAATTATTCAGCTTGATTAATACCTACCAAAAATGGGAAAGAACCCCAATGTCCTTCAGTTGGTGAATGTATAAACAACTGGGGTGCATCCATATCCTGGAATGCTATTTAGCAATTTAAAGGGGAGAGACCCTACCAATACACAAAATATTAATGAATATCAAATGCATTAAGCAAAAGCCAGAATCAAATGCTGTAGTCCATTTATATGACATTCTGGAAAAGTCAAAAGTATAGGAACTAAAAACAGATCAGTGATCACCACAGGGTTGGGGTGAAAGGGGAAGTTAACTACAAAGGATTACAGAGGAATTTGTTGAGGTAATAGAACTATCTCATATCTTGATTGTGGTCTAAACTTGCAAAACTATATACTAAAAGGGGTGAATTTTACTTTATGTGAATTATATCTTCATTTTCTTTTTCACCAGTGATTTAATTTTAATTATATTTTATTGATTATGCTATTACAGTTGTCCCAATTTTCCCTTTGCCCCTGTCCACTCAGCACCCCCCCACACCCTTATGAATTCCCACACTACTGTTCATGTCCATGGGTCATGCACATAAGTTCTTTGGCCACTCTATTTCCTAGACTGTACTTTACATACTCATGGCTGTTCTGGAACTACCTATTTGTACTTTTTAATCCCCTCACCTCTTCACCCATTTCCTTATGCCCCCTCTCATCTGGCAACCATCAAAATATTCTCAGAGATCCAAGATGGCAGAGAAGTAAATGGAGCTACACCAATCTCCCAGGACCAATCTGGAATTACAACTTCACTGGGGAGAAATCATCCAGAGTAACAAACAGAACACCGGCTGGAGAAAAGCCATATAACCATGGACAGAACAGAAAAGGCTGCTTCATCATAGTGTGACTGGTAGAAAGTATGGAGGTGTGAGAGGGCTGGCTGGGCTCCCACCGGCAGCACCTGAAAGGTTGGAGAAATATCTCAGCAGCTGGGGGTTTCACCTAAGAAGGGTGGGGTCTAAACCCCCAACAGGGCTTCCCAGCCTACAGCAACAAAGCTGAGAGTAAAACAACACCCAGCTGTGAAAAGCAAAAAGCCAGGAGGCTTAGCCAGCTTGACATAGAGACTGAGTTCTTAAAGGGACCACACATGAAAATACAGTGGCACCCACCTACCCTGGGATCCAGCAGAGAAAGGGCAGAGTGGACTAGAGAAGCTTGAGGAAAGTTTGGGTCAGTGGCTTTAGGGGGAGAGCTGAGGGAGAAGCCCATGAGTCCCGTGCTGACCCATCCCCCACACAGCCTGCAGAACCCTCTTCTCCAAAGGGCCAGAGCCTGAGGGGAAGCCACAGCCCCACCCATAAAAATTAACCTGTCCCACCCAACAGTGCCTAAACAGGACCTGAGATCACAGGTTGATTGGATTAGCACCTGAATTCATCTGCCCTGCCAAGCAGAACCTAAAACTAACCACTGATCACAGGCTGATTGGATTAACAACTAAAGGAGACAAAGATAGTGGATCTCTGGTAGTCTCCAACTGGCTGACTAGGCCCAGATTGGGACACAAGCTGACATCACCAAGCACAGATCCAGGAAGTAAAAACGTGCACCTCTACACCAGAAGGTCACACCACTAAGACAGTAAGTCAAAGCAGACCAAACTAAGAAGCAGAAACAAACAAAAACCACCTAAAATGGGGAGACAAAGAAATCAACCCTCAGCAAATGGAAAGGAGGAATCCCCAGGAAGAGTGCAAAATGAAATAGAGACAAACACTCTATCAGACATGGAATTCAAAATAATGATGATAGAGAAGCTCAATAAGCTCAGCAAGATCAAAGAAAACTACAAACAACTCCAGGGGAACTACAAACAACTCCAGGAAAGCTACAAGGAGCTTATTGAGAACTACAACAGCATTAAAAAGGACCTAGAAACTATCAATAACAGCCAGGAGGACATGAAGAATACCATTTCTGAATTGAAGAACACAGTAGAAGGAATTAAAATCATGCTAGAGAAAGCAGAGGATCAGATCAGCAAGCTGGAGGTCAAAGTAGAAAAAAAATTCTTAGGCAGTGCAACAAAATTTAAAAAGACTGAAAAAGAATGAAGGGGTTTTAAGAGAGCTGCAGAACAACATGAAATGTAATACCATCCATATCATAGGGATACCAGGAAGAGAAGAGGAGGAGCAAGGGACAGAAAACCTCCCTAACTTGAGGAGAGAAAATATCATGCAAACTCAGGAAGCACAGAGGGTCCCAAGGAAGATGAACCCAAACAGGCCCAATCCAACACACATCATAATGAAAATGGCAAATCTCAAAGATAAGGAAAGAATTCTAAAAGCAGCAAGAGAGAAACAGCTAATAACATACAAGGGGGCCCCCATAAGGTTATCAGCTGACTTCTCCACAGAAACACAAGCCAGAAGGGAATGGCAAAAAATATATCAAGCAATGAAAAACAAAGGCCTGCAACCCAGAATACTTTATCCTGCAAGGCTGTCATTCAAAATGGAAGGTGAAATAAGGAGTTTCCCAGACAAAAGAAGTCTAAAAGAATACATCTCTACCAAACCAGCATTGCAAGAGATGCTAAAGGGTCTGCTTTAAGAAGATGAAGAAACAGAGAGACAGACAAGAACATAGGTACAAAGGTAAATGGATTAAATGCACCAATCAAAAGACATAGGGCAGCTGAATGGATAAGAACCAACTTTCACTTATGAATGCCTTAAAGTGATCTTATTATAAGTAGATTTTACTAAACATGTTATAATTGTGTGTGTTACTTCTATCTGCATTATTGCAGGTTAAGTTTTCTTAGATTGGAAGCATTTCACAATATGGGAAAATCAGGTTACTTGCAATAACTCAGAAAAATCCAATGCAGTTAAGGAAGAAGAAAAAAGTAAGAAGATGTATATGTACATTACATAGAAGACATGTCATCTTTCTTATTCACTGTTACAAAATATGTGCTTATTTGTGGGTATGTAATATATAGATTTTGTTAGCAATTTATATTTTAAATAGGAACCAACTGGTCATTGGTGTGTTGTGAAATCAGTCAATCTTTAGGTTAGAAAAGATGCTAAGAATGAAGACCAATTTGGATGGAAGTTGCAAACTACTAAACTATATGATTTGTGTACACAGACAATATATATTCTCATATTGGCATGTAAATTAGATGAGATTCCTTTCAACTAAATTGTGGAAATATACATTTCCAGTTATGAAGGCTTCTGCACTGGGGATGCTTGGGAAAAGGAATGAATGCTATAGTAAACTTTATGATTGAAATGTCAACATACCTAATTTCTACCTCAACAGACTCTAAAATAGTTTAGGTGTTCATTTAGGACCACATAGGAAGTCAAGCACAAGTTAAAAAAATAGCTAGAATACTATTCCACAAAATTATTTAAATCCTAGGGATTTTTATTTTTTACCTCAACTTAGTAGACATAATAATTTCTACTCTGGGGACCAGCTGAGCACTGCAAATGCCATTATTTCTGAAGGCTTCAACTTGTAAATCACATGTAGAGGAAAAACAGAGGGTATTGAAAGAAGTAAGACCTGTACACAGCCTAAATAAATCAATCAGTAAATCTACTACTTAAGATGGGAAGTTCCAAAAAGAATAAGTTGTATTTCCAGTAGCTTAAAATAAAGTTGAGTTGTATTGTTGTAGGGGGGAGGATCTGACTCAAAAACCAAATTCATTTTTTACTATGGGTTTGGCACTGTCTCTAGGACAACTTTCACAAAAGTGAGTTCTGTAATACACCATTTCTGCGATATATTTCACAAAAAAAGCATTCCAGAGTAAAATATTAAAGAAGAAAAAACCGCTTAATCTTGCTACAATATGTCTAAAATACTATCATTTAACATGTAATAATTATGTAAGCTATTGGCATATTTTAAATTTTTGTAGTAACTCTTCAAAATCTAGTATGTAGTTTATTTTTTCCTTTTTTTAAAAATTTTTTAAAATTTTTATGTAGTTTAAATATGTGTAAAAACATGTATGGGTGTAAATGCATTTTTGCATATGTTTGGTAATATTGCAATTCATGTTACTTAAAAGAGTAATTCTTTAAATTAATTAATGTAGGCATTTTGGAATAATGAAAAGAACTTTGTATTAATATGGTTTGAGAAGCTGACAGAAGGCAGTAATTAAATGGTGAATTGTCTGGATGTGAAAGGGAAAAAAAGTACACATTGATGGTTACAGAATAGATAGGGGGATGTTAAGAGGAACAAAGGAAATCGAGAAGCAAAAGAACTTATATGCATGACTCATGGACCTGAACTACAGGGACCATTGCTGGAGGAAGTGGGGTACTGGGTGGAGGGGAGCAAAGGGGCAAAAATTAGGACAACTGTAATAGCAAAATAAATAAAATATATTTTAAAAAATATTCAACAAAGGGGCAAGGGGTATAAAATGGAGTGAAAATAGCCTCTTCAACAATGGGTGTTAAGAAAACTGAACAGGGACATTCAGAAAAATAAATTAGACCACCAACTTACACCATACAGCAGAAGAAACTAAAAATGGATAAAGGACTTAAATATAAGCTATGCCACCATAAAAAGTCCTAGAGGAAAACAGGTAGTAAAATTTCAGATATCCCACACAGCAATATTTTTACTGATATTTCTCCTAGGGCAAGGGAAATAAAGGAACAAGTCAGCAAACAGGATTACATCAAACTGAAAACTTTCTGCTCAGCTAAAGAAAACATCAGCAAAATTATGTTTCCCAGCCATATGGGAAAACATATTTGTCAATGATATTTCAGGCAAGGGATTGATCTCCTAAATATGTAAAGAACTTATACGACTCAACACTAGGAAGAAATACAGTACAATTGAAAAATGGGTAAAGGACCTGAACAAACAGTTTTCTGAGGAGGACATACAATGGGCCCATAGGCATATGAAAAAATGCTCAGCATCATTAATCATCAGAGAAAGGCAATTTAAAACCACAATGAGGTACCACCTCACACCTCTCAGAGTGTCAATCCTTAACAAATCAACAAACAATAAATGCTGGTGAGATTTGGAGAAAAGGGAATTCTCATGCAGTGTTGGTGGAAATGCAAACTGGTGCAGCCACTATGGAAGACAGTATGGAATTTCCTCAAAAGGCTAAAAATGGAACTACCTTTTGATCTGGCAATTCCACTGCTAGGATTATGCCCAAAGAATCCTGAAGCACCAATTTGGAAGGACTTATGCACCCCTATGTTCATAGCAGCACTATTTATGGTAGCCAAGTGCTGGAAGCTGCCTAAGTGCCCATCAGTGGATGAATGGATCAAAAAACTGATACATTTACAGAACAGAATACTATGCAACAGAAAGAACGAAGGAATTCCTACCTTTTGCAATAGCATGGATGGAACTGGAGAGTACTATGCTTAGTTAAATAAGCCAGGTGGTGAAAGACAAATACCATAATATCTCACCTAATTCAGGAAACTAATGAACAAAATAAAGAAGCAAGCAAAATAGAACAAGAGGCATGAAAACAAGGAACAGACTGACAATGATCATAGGGGAGAGGGTAAGGGGAGAAAGGGGCAATGAAGGGGAAGAGTTTAATCAAGGAACTAGTATAAATGACCTGTGGACATGGACAACATGGGATTGACTGTGGGAGAGGGGATGGTGTGGGTGGGTCAGGTGAGAGCAATGGGGGAAAAATAGTACCAATGTAATAGAACAACAATAAAAGAAATGTTTCTTATATATATTTTAAAAAACTCTCTGCTCTCCATGTCCATGATATTGTATGTGTTCTTATTTGATTTGTTTTTTTAGATTTACTTGTGGATAAATGTGTATTTATTGCCATTTTATTGTTCATAGTTTAATCTTATTCTTTTTCTTAACTAAGTCCCTTTAATATTTCACATAATAATGGTTTGGATAATGATGAACTCTTCTAGTTTTCTCTTGTCTGGGAGTTCTTTATCTGCCCTTTGATTCTTGGCTGTAGGTCCCTGCTTTTCATGACTTTGAATATTCCTTGCCAATCTCTTCTAGCCTGCAGTTTCTTTTGGGAAATCAACTGACAGTTTTATGGGAACTCCCCTGTAGGTAACTAACTGCCTTTATCTTGCTGCTTTTAAAATTGTCTCTTATCTTTAACCTTTGGCATAATAACTCTGATGTGTCTTTGAGTGGGCCTCTTTGCATCCATCTTATTTAGGACTCTCTTTGCTCCCTAGACTTCCATGCCTATTTCCTTCACAAAATTAGGGAAGTTTTATTTCACTATTTTTCAAAGAGATTTCCAATTTCTTGTTTTTTTCTCTTCTCCTTCTGACACTCCTATGATGTGAATGTTGGATATCTTAAAGTTGTTCCAGAGGATGCTTATATTATTCTCATTTTTTTAATTATTTTTTCTTCTTGGTTTTCTGGTTGGTTGTTTTGCTTCCTTATGTTCCAAATCATTGATTTGATTTTTGGTTTCATTCACTGTCCTTTTATTTCCCCGTAAATTATTATGTGTTTGCTTATTTGTTGTAAAGATTTTATTTATTATTTTTTTATTTTTAGAGAGAGGGGAAGGGAAAAAGAGAAAGAGAGAGAGAGACAGAGAGAGAGAGAGAGAGGGAGGGAGGGAGGGAGGGAGGGAGAGAGAGAGAGAGAGAGAAAGAAAGAGAGAGAGAAAGAAAGAAAGAAAGAAAGAAAGAAAGAAAGAAAGAAAGAAAGAAAGAAAGAAAGAAAGAAAGAGAGAGAGACTTCAATGTATGGTTGCCTTCCAGCTACAGACCTGGCTGGAGACCTGGCTTGCAACCTGGTTATGTGTGTCCTGGCTGGGAATTGAACCAGTGACCTTCGGGTTCACAGGCTGGTGCCCTATCCACTGTGCCACCAACCAGGGCTCTGTTCTTTATTTTAATTAGTGTATCCTTTATTTCTGATTGGATCTTTTTCATGCTGTTGAGGTCCTCACTAAATTCCTTGAGGATCCTTATAACCAGTGTTTTTGAATTATGCATTTGGTAAATCACTCATTTCCATTTTATTTAGTTCTTTTCCTGGAGCTCTGATCTGCTCTTCCATTTATTTGGGCCATCTTTCTTTATGTCTTCATTTTGGCAGCCTCCCTGTGTTTGTTTCTATGAATTAGGTAGAGCTGCTATGACATTCCTGTCTTGGTAGCATGGCCTAATGTAGTAGGTGTCCTGTAGGATCCAGTGGCACAGCCTCCCCTATTACCCAAGTTGTATACTTGAGGCATGCCCTCCTTGAAGGCTGAGTACATCCTTCTCTTTAGTTGAGCCTTGGTTGCCATTGGCTTCGAGGGTTGGCTGTGATCACTGATCACCCACCTCTGCCCTCCGTGGAGGGTCAGCTGTGCAAAGGCATGGTGGTGGTGCTCCAATATGGTGTGTAGCTGTCCACTGGGTATGCTGGCCCTGGGGTTCCCCAGCTGATGCAGGCCAAGGTCAGCACCCACTTGTGTTTTGCCTGGGGCCACCCTGTCTGAGATGGCTGCTACTTGTGTTGGGCTTAGAGATTCCCAGGCAAAGCTAACTTGTAAATCTAGGCTGGCTGCTGCTAGTACTGTGCCTCAGGCCATTTAGCAAGAGCTACAGGGGCTGGGGCTCCCTGAGGCCAGCCATTGCTTATTTGAAAGTATTTAGGAAGTTGTGACGCATGAACCAAGCCCAATAATTCCTATGGAAAAGGCTCTGTAAGTAGCTATAAATTCAATGAGACAGAGCCTCCAGGGTGGGGCAATCACTATTAGCCAGGTTGAAAGAGTCTGAGGTATGGCACCCACCTGCCACCTCTGTGGCTCTATGGGGTGAGGATTCAGAAAAGGGCCAATGCCTCTGCACACCCTTCTGTCTTGGGGAAAGTTGTCCCTCAGTGCTGGAGGTCAGAGAGTGTGAGTCTGAGTAAATTTGTGTGTGGGTTCTTCAAAAGGAATAGCTTGTGGCTCCAGAAGTTTCTTCCACTGATTCTATTCCTGCTGGTTTTTACAGCCAGACATTATGGGGACTTACCTTCCTGGCAGCAGAACAAGGCTAGGACTCCTCATTCCCAAGATATTCCTCCCTATTTTTATCCACCACATATGGGCATGGGACCAGTTCATTCCATGTCTCCACCTCTCCTACCAGTCTGGATGGATGTGGTTTCTTTAATTCCATTGTTGTCAGACTTCCATTCATCCCGATATCTGACAGTTCTGTGATGGTTGTTCTACAATTTAGTTGTAATTTTTTTTTTAAAGATTTTATTTCATTATTTTTAGAAAGAGGGGAAGGGAGAGAGGCAGAGAGGGAAAGAAACATCAATGTATGGTTGCATTTCACCTGCCTCCAGCCACAGATCTGACTGGAGACCTGGTTTGCAACCTGGTTATGTGCCCTGGCTGGGGAATCAAACCTGCGACCTTTGGGTTCGCAGGCCAGCGCCTTAACCACTGTGCTACCAGCCAGGGTAGTTGTAATTTTGATATGGCTGTATGAGGAGGTTATCAGTGTTTATCTATGCTGCCCTATTTTTTAATTAAAGATTTTATTTATTTACTTCTTCAGAGAGAGGGCAAGGGAGAAAGAAATAGGAATAGAAACATCAGTGTGTGAGAGACACATTGATTGGTTGCCTCTGTCACATCCCCCAACTGGAGACCTGGCCCTCAACCCAGGCATTTGCCCTGACTAGGTTTTGGAACCAGTGACCTTTAGGTTTGCAGGCTGGTGCCTTATCCACTGTGTCACCAGCCAGGGCTTTAATTTTCTTTAAGTGAAACAACATAGCTAAAGAATTGTACAAATTGCATTTTGTAAATTCTAAAACTAGAAAAATGTTAAATTAGTGCTCCATGTTTCTCTTTGTGCTAGTCCCATTTTGGTTGACTTCATTCTTTTTCTGTTTTGTTCTTTTTATTGAGTTTATTGGGGTGACATTTGTTAATAAGATTATATAGGTTTCAGGTGCACAATTCTACAACACACCATCTGTACCCTGTGTTACGTGTTTATTGCCCCAAGTCAAGCCTCCTTCCATCTGTACCCTGTGTTGTGTGTTTATCGCCCCAAGTTAAGCCTCCTTCCATCCCCACTTTTTCTCCCTATACCCTCCTCCACCTGCCTCCACTACTCTTCCCAGTAGTCACCACACTGTTTTGTCCTTGTCCATCAGTTGTTTCTTCTTTACATTTTTACATCTAAACACTGTTATTTTAAATTTCAATTATATAACACATATTAACAACTATAGTCACCATGTTTTACATTAGATCTTCAGACATTATAGCTGAAAGTTTGTACCCTTTTACCAATTTCTCCCTATTTCTCCCACCCACAGCCCCTGGCAACCACTTTTCTACTCACTGATTCTGTAATTTGATTTTTTTCAGATTCTAATTTAGACAAAATTATTTTAAGTTGCTTATTTAAAGTAGTTATTTAGTGGTATGATGTTCCTCCTTCTATATGACTTTATGCAATTTAAATACATGTATTAATTATCTTGCCCTGTGGTTTAATATATTGTTTCTTATCTATCAGAGTAATAATAACTGTTTGCTCATAGGAAATTGGCCCTGATGGAGATAGTTGTGCTGTGTGTATTGAACTGTATAAACCAAATGATTTAGTGCGCATCTTAACCTGCAAGTAAGTTCGATTTTCATTTATATCATCAGTAAGAATAGCTGATTTATAAAAATGATTGTAATAGGGGAAACTATTTTGAATGTTTCCAAATTGATGTGTTTAAGTTATTTTTATTTAAATATAGGTGAATGCTTTATTTTTCAATATTGAAGTTGCTATAAGGCTAATTATATAGTTTCCATAATCCAGTATAATTTGGAAACTAGTTCCATATAAATTGAGAACTTAGCACCACCATTATAAATACACTCACATACACACACTTACATATATATGTGCATACTGGCTTATTTAAATTCCTTCTAACCATCCTATTAAAGGAAGAACATAAAATCAATTTATTAGCACCTATTTGGAAGTCTTTATTCTTTTTTTTTATTGGGATCCTGAAAGTTTTCTTAACACTCGTTCTTTTAGCTATTAAATAGTGGTGCTCTTAGAATATATCACATTGCCTAAAGTATCAACATTGTGCTGTACTCAATACAATTAGGGAATGACAAAATAATTAGGATCTGAAATACTGAACAAAGTCTTAGGTCAGCAGCATCTGAGCCATTTTTCAAGTAATGAGTACTGAAACGATTTCCTTTGAAGCTAGAGCAGTAAGGCTTTTTTAAAAAAGATTGTATTCATTATTTTTAGAGGGAAGGGCAGGGAGGGAGGAAGAAAGGGAGAGAAACATGGGAGAGAAACATCTATGGTTGCCTTCCACCTGCCGCCAACTATGGATCTGGCTGGAGACCTGGCTTGCAACCTGGTTATGTACCCTGACTGGGGATCTAAGCAGTGATCTATCCACTGAACCACCAGCCCAGTAGAGCAGTAAGGCTTTTATATGTAAAATACCTATTATGAAATTTCCAAATTTTGCTTCTGTGGCTCCTTATTATTTATGCTTTAATGTCACAATTTTGAACCAGTGTGCTACAAAAATTTTTTAAATATGCAATGCCTGATTATTTGGTCAAGGGCATTAACCTCTTTCTATAGATTGTCAAATAAAAACAATGACAACAGACAACACAACCATAGTTGTACAGTGTGAATGAATCAAGATTATACCTATTTTCTTGTGGCAAAAAATAATGTGTTAGTGTGCCCTAGAATTTTAGTAATTAGCGTATGTGTTACATGAGATGAGAAAAATTGAAAATTGCTGCTGTAATAGTGTGCTTAAAAAAAGATTCTGTTAAAAGACAAAATAAAATTACAGGGTAGCCCTGGCTGGTGGCATAGTGGATAAGGTGCCGGCCTGCGAACCCAAAGGTTGCTGGTTTGATTCCCAGCCAGGGCACATAATCAGGTTGCAAGCCAGGTCTCCAGCCAGCTCTGTAGCTGGAGGCAGGTGAAAGGCAACCATACATTGATGTTTCACTCCCTCTCTGCCTCTCTTCCTTCCCCTCTCTCTAGAAATAATAAATAAAATCTTAAAAAAAAATTACAGGGTAGCCCTGGCTGGTAGCACAGTAGTTAAGGCGCCAGCCTGTGAACCCAAAGGTCGCAGGTTCGATTCCCCAGCCAGGGTACATAACCAGGTTGCAAACCAGGTCTCCAGTCAGGTCTGTGGCTGGAGGCAGGTGAAACGCAACCATACATTGATGTCTCTCTCCCTCTCTGCCTCTCTCCCTTCCCTTCTTTCTAAAAATAATCAAATAAAATATTTTTAAAAAATGCTATGATGTTCTAAATGTGTAATTAAAAAAAAAATTACAGGGTAACCTGTTAATATATTAGGCAAAGTTTTATTGCTATTTCACAACTGATAAATAAGTTATGTGTTTTTTCCTTCATTAGCCATACTTTCCATAAGACATGTGTTGACCCATGGCTACTGGAACACAGAACTTGTCCCATGTGCAAATGTGACATTCTCAAAGCTTTGGGAATTGAGGTAAACATCACTAAACTATTTATATGAAGAAACTCGAGCAATATGTTATTTATGTACCTGAGACTTCAGGAGAATAATACCCTTATTTTTTAGTTTTGTAATGTGCTATATCAAAAGTTGGGCTTGCTTATATCACTTCCATTTTCACCTCCTCTGACTCCTTTCCTCGAATGTATCTATTTTTTGGTCAGAATTTGAAATAATGACCTTATAAACTACCAACTGGCTTCTGATACCCCTTTCTTATTTTTACTGTCTTATTATTCCATAGAAACCAAACTTGTAACTAAATGAGTTTGTATAGTTTCAGAAAGTATAATAAATATTAAATTATATTTGGTAAATGTAAAAAGAAAACTACCTCTTCCACAGTACACACAACAGGGAATTGAGCCCAACAAAATCTTCCTGAATAGAGATTTATAGAATACAGTGATTCTCAATTCCCCTAGGGAAGAGCATAAGGTTTTCATTTTGAATGCTTACCTTGTACCAGGTTTTATATTATGAAGTGGTAGGATCACCTGGTTGAATATGTCATTGTGATAACAATCTGCCTTCTACACCATTGGTGGACCCAGTTACTCCAGCTGCTCTGGCTAGGACCAGCAAGAGATTTTTGTGATTATTAAAAGAGATTACAAGTTTAAAAGTTTAAAAACATTGATTTGATAAGTCATCTGTGGATAAACTTTATATAATATGTCAAGAAAAAGCATATACTCTTGAGACTCTTATAATTTGTTCAAATACTTTCCAAAGGTGGATGTTGAAGATGGATCAGTGTCTTTACAAGTCCCTGCATCCAATGAAACATCTAATAGTGCCTTTCCTCAGGAAGAGGATAACCGCAGTGAGACGGCATCATCTGGATATGCTTCTGTTCAGGGAGCAGATGAACCACCTTTGGAGGAACATGTGCAGTCAGCAAGTAAGCATCATGCTGAGGGCCAGGTGCCCCACAAATAATCCATTGTGGATCTTAGCATTTGTTCCATTCATCTGTTAATACATTTAAGATTTTTTTCTGTGAACAATGCAATAAAGTATGTACCCCTACCTTAACTTAACCTGAAACATCAAATATTGAATACATTAGGAATGTGATTATTCACAGAAGGATTTATTAGAAAGCTTCTGTGGTGTATTTAAGTGTTGGCATGTTAATTTAGAGGGTAAGGAGAAACTAAACTTTAGAAACCACTCTTTATTGCAGACCAATAAGAAATTAAGAAAGGCGTTCTGAAATGATAAAATAGAATTAAATTTCCAAAAGCTTGATTCATACACAACTTCTCAGGAACCAATCTTTTGCACAGAATGAAATTTCGTTTTAAGAATAGCATTTGCCTCCACCTGTTGATTATTTACTGTGAAATGAACAAACCTGGGAAACTAAAATTGAATACAGTAGTGCCCCCTTATCTACAGTTTTTCTTTCCATGGTTTCAGTTGCCCACAGTCAACCACAGTCTGAAAATATTAAATGGACAATTCCCAAAACTGTGCATCCTTCTGAGTAGTGTGATGAAATCTCACACTGTATAAGCTCCCTACCCATTAGTCACTCAATAGGCATATCAGTTATGAGATCTACTGTCATTGTATTGCAGTGCTTGTGTTTAAATAAGCCTTATAGTAGCCTAATGCTACGTCATATTACCTATGTTATTCACCTCACTTCATCTGATCATATAGGCATTGTATCATCTCACATCATTGTAAGAAGGGTGAATACAGCACAATAAAATATTTTGAGATAGCACATTCACATGATTTTTATTATAGTATATGAGTATTGTTATACTTGTTCTATTTTATTCTTAATTGTTGTTAATCTGTTACTGTACCTAATTTATAAATTATACTTTATCATATGCATGTATACATAGGGAAAAAAACAGTACATATGTATAGAATTCAGTGCTCTCTGCAATTTCAGGCATCCACTGGAAGGGGCTTGAAACATATCCCTGCAGATTATGGGAGACTACTGTATATTATTTTCAAAATTCATGTGAATCAGTGTTGCAACTTAGTAATATCCTAGCAATAAAGAAATTTTAGGAAATTTTAGGGAATTATGTTTTTTTGTTTTGTTTTATTTTGTTTTTTATAAATCCTCTATACATAATTTTCCATCTTTAACTTACACTTTTTCATGGCTTGAATTTTTTTTCATAATCCTCATTTTGAGATAAACTAATTCTGGAATACAAATTGAAGAAAAACTAAATATCAAAATGACTTGTGATATGTCAAATGTCAGTTTATGACATAAACCTTTGTCCTCTGTAGGCTTATCCATGCCATAGATACCATTTCTGAAGATGTCACGAGGGAATACTATCATACAAATGCAAACCTTTTATTGTATACAATCTAATCTTCAGACATATGCTAAAGCATAAAGTCATCATAAGTACCTTACTAATCTCTAGATCATTCTGCCTATGATAATAAATCATTGTCTATTTGCTGCAGATGAGATTTTGTACCCTAACTGCTTGGTAATAGAATGCAATGAAGATAAAGGAGACTGTACAAGATAGTTCAGTTTATTGCTAGGCTAATTTTTTTTTTTATTCATCATTTTTAGAGAGAAGGGCAGGGAAGGAGGAAGAAAGGGTGAGAAATATCAATGTATGGTTGCCTTTCACCTGCCTCCAGTCATGGATCTGGCTGGAAACCTGGCTGGAAACCTGATTATGTGCCCTGACTGGGGAGTCAAACTGGCGACCTTTGATAGGCTACTTTAAAAAGTTCCAACCTACTTTTTTGGTGCTCTGTTCTTATGGTAGAACAGTTTTTGCAGGGATTTTGAGAAATAAATGAAGTGATGATCCATGTTTCTCCTCCTGTATTCTTCATCTGGATAAATGATAGTAATATCCACCCAGGTGCCTCAAACCTGAAACAAGGAAGATCCTTGATTCTTCTCACTTCTCTTTTCTATTAATTCAATACTCTTTTTCTCTAATTCATTTCCTACTTTCCAGCCTTTATTCCACAGTCAAAGTCTGAACCACCATCTTTTCTCTCTGACCATTCCTTCTTTTCTTCCCCAAGATTGGGGAAGACCAGTCTAACTCCTGTTCCTTCTTTAAAACTTGGCACCTCATTGTCTTGGGGCCTTAATGCCTAAGAGCTCTTCTCTAGCCCACTTGTTAGTTCATCCTCTAAGGGGGTCTAATCTGTGTTACTAGCAACATACCAGTGGAGAAAAGGTTAGGGGAGGGACCCAAACACATGGCCAGAGCAGTGAAAAATCAAAGGGTCTAAACCACATGACCAACAGTATACTAAAGGTGGAAAGCTTATGCTGGGGGTGAAGTTCTTGTTTTCCCAGGTTTGCCCCTTGCTAGGCCTTCTGTACCTCGCCCATTATCCTTGCTCTGCTCATGTCTGTCTAACTGCCCAGCATAGTCTTATTCCTAGTTTTAAAGAAAAAGCTTGCAGCTTTTCATCTTTAAGTAAGATATTACCTGTTGATTTATTATCCTTGGGTATACCCTTAGGTTCCTTCTATACCTAAATTGTTGAGAGGTCTACATTGAATTTAATTGCAGTATCTTCTCAGTTTCCAATCTGTATTTGTCTTTCATTACCTTGACACTATTTTTTTTTAATTTTATTGTTGTTGTATTACATCCATCCCCTTTTTGCTCCCCTCTGTTCCCCTCCCCACCCACCCATTCCCCCCAAAGTCAATCCCACCTGTTGTCCATGTCCATGGTTCCTTTATACTAGGTTCTTGTCTAAGCTGCTCCCCTTCTTTGCCTCTGCCTCCCCCCTCCCCCCAACCCCGTTCCCCCTGACCACTGAAGGCCTATTCCTTGTATTCATATACTTGGTTCTGTTTTGCTTGTTGTTAGT